>PVIH01001154.1:244632-257248 GCA_004025045.1 Sigmodon hispidus | reverse complement strand
TACTCAACAAAAGAACCTCAGGAGGCATCACCATCCCTGACTTCAAGCTATACTATAGAGCTACAGTAATAAAAACAGCCTGGTACTGGCATAAAAACAGACTTGTGGACCAATGGAATAGAATTGAGGATCCAGACATTAACCCCAAAACCTATGAACATCTGATTTTTGACAAAGAGTCCCAAAACATTCAATGGAAGGCCAGGCATTTATAACTAAGAATAAGCCTCTGTGTGTGATTTATTTGAGATCTTGGTGGCAGACTCCACAAAAGAGTACAGAACAAAAACCATCAACATTTTGACATCCAATGTATGGCTAGAGTAAAAGAAAATCCAATGACATTTTGGTACCAAATGTGGGACTTGAATTTCCACAGTGCCTGAGAAAACTGGGAGGGGGAATACAGTTTCTTTAAGAGTTTCTGCATGTGGGCGAGCCCTTGAGCAGCCAATAAATAAAGTAGAAACAAAAAAAAACTAGGTGTAAGCATCTGTATTCTCTGAACAGACCATGAGCTTGAGGTTTGTCTTTTGCAACCCAATAACTGGCCAGAGCCAGCCAAGAGAAGTCATAGAGGATCTAGGTATAGGTTAGCAGCTTAAAGGTTTGTTTATATGATAAAAAAAGACTACAGATATGCAGTAAAAAGAGGTTCACATGGGGAAAAAACTTTCTAAATAGGTTATAATGTGTTTTAAAATGTGCATAGGCTTAAGAAAATAAAAAGGTATAGTTATGAAAAATTAATAGTTTAAAAATTAAGTCTTTAAAGGGATGTGTAACGTAATTAATAAAAAGTAATAAGCCATTCAGAGATGGGAAATACACAGAAAATCTAGATCTTGTATGTTATTGTATTGATTTTGAATTTTTCTATTGTTTATAAGAAAAACAACAGCTGCTTAAAGTATAAACTAGACTGATAAATTGAACCAATTTAGATACTTTAGGAATGTCTTAACTTTAAAAAAGAAGTCAAAAAATATACACGTCAAATGGAAATCAAAGATACTTTGGAGTTTTGTTATCACAGAAGATGAGAGGCTGTGAATTACTTCAGAAATAAAATGAATAAGGTTTGATCAAGTGAGACCTCATGAAACTTGGCAGGAGTTTCAGGACAAAGATTATAGCTGGTCTTCCGAGGACTTGGCCATTTTCTCAAATTTTCTCTCTGGGACCTTAAAGCTGCATCACCCAGAGATGGTAGGAAGCAGTCTAGAGAAGATAACATTCACATTTCCAAGAGTTGAGGTGTGGGTTGCTGTTGGTTATTTGGTAAGTTATTGCTATCTATTATCATTTAGGGAATATAGTATATTGATACAAGTTTAAGGGTTGTTTTTGTTTTTTGTTACAATACATGGTATATTTGTTTCTACTCTTTTTTAAATTATTGTGACTATGGAGTTCATTTTAAAATATAAGATAAAATTTTAGTTTTTGAAAGCTATTTTTATAAACTATTTAGGATAATCAAAAAACACAGGTTAGTAGTTACTCCATTATGACATTCAAATTTACAGATATAGTAGGTATGTTTTTAAGGTCATAGAGATATATTTTAGATAAATGGTTTCCAACACTGCAAAGAACTACAGAATATGGGATTTAAAATGTTTTAACCTAAGGTTTTTCATGATAATGGAACATATCTTCTCCTGGCAGAACCAATTTACTTCAGAAATGATGGACATTAAAGAAACTTTATAGGAATTTTATTTCATCATAGCAAGGTTAACCATTTGGGCAAGAAACTTCTTTTGCTTTGGCTGCTTTACTATGTGATGTGCAGACTGAATATTCTGTCAGACCCACAAGAAAGAGACTGTTGAACTTTGCCAAAGTAAGGCAGGACAGTCCTTCAAAATTCCTGCTTCAAAGAAGAGTCTGCCAGATATTATGCAGGACACAGTATAAAGTAACTGATGAGCTTTGCCAATACAAGACAGAACAGTCATTCAAATTTCCTGCTTCATTGAAAAGTTTGCCAGATAATCTAGACCTGCCTGTAGGATAAAGATGGCTGTTCCCAACATTGCAGAAAACTTTGGGTGACTGTCTAGGTAGTCTCAAATGTCTCTATTGTTAAATAATATATCTTTCTGGGCCTTTGATGGTGCTGAAGACTAGTTACAGTTGTGGTTTTCCTCAGTTATAATAGAAAGTATTTTAGATATAAAACTTTGGATTAACTAAAATAAGATAGATAATGCATTATTTTCTCCAAAAATGAACAGAATATTGTGAATGTAATTTTTACTTTATTATTGTTATTGTATATAGTCTTACTCTAAGTTAAAATCTTTTCATTTTAGACAAAAGGGCGAAATATAAAAATATTATTTTAAGGTATGTTACATTTAGCCCTGTGAGGCTGTGTTATTTTGCCTGTCTAAAACATCTGACTGGTCTAATAAAGAACTAAGTGGCCAATAGCAGGGCTGGAGAGAGAGAGAGATAGGCTGGGCTGGTGAGCAGAGAGAATAAATAAAAGGAGAAATCTGAGAGAAGGAAGGAAAAGTTATAGGAGGGGGAAGATGATGCTAGGAGCCAGCCATCTAGCCATCTAGTAAGCCACAAAGTAAGAGTGAAAGTAATATTTATAGAAGGAAGAGAATGGTAAAAGCCTACAGGCAAAATGTAGATGGGATAATTTAAGAAACCTGGCAAGAAACAAGCCAAGTTAAGGCCAGACATTTATAAATAAGAATAAGTCTCTGTGTGTGATTTATTTGGTATCTGGGTGGCAAACTCCCAAAAAAAAGTAAAGAGAAAAACCAAACAACACCATCACAGATCATCAGTAAGTACCAAAAAACAAAAGGTGTAGAATGAATGTTCACTCAGGCTTCAGAAGACCTTAACCTACCAACACCTCAATGCCAGATGTGCATTCACCAGCTACAAAATATCAATTTCTATGACTTTATGTTTCCTTTACATTTGTGACCATTTGTCATAATAGCCCTTGGGAACTGATTTGAACTCCTTCTAAGATAGTCTCCTACGGCTAAGTGAGTACAGTATTCCCACCCCCTCCCCAAAATGAATATATGCAATATCTACAATTAAAAGCAATTAGTTGCACATAAGAGGCCTTCTAAAATTCCCTACTTTCTGACTGACGTCTCTAACATTCTACAACGAACACAGATGTGCAGTTTGAATTGGAGCAAAGCTTTGTCATTGCAAGCCACTAATAGATACTTATACATTGGTAATACACAGGCCATTCAGTGTTTTCTATTGGGGCTATAAAGCTAAAATTTATTTATTTAAAAGAATAAAATGTGTCTAACAAGCAGAAAATATTTTAATGGACAACTAAAACTTAGATTAACATCCACATTAAATGATCTGTCCCACTTAGTAAACCTTCAGCAGAGGAATCCCAGTTGCCATATGATGGCTAATTAGCCATCACAGCATCTCATTCTTAGAGAAAGTTCCTGAACATATCATTGAAGGCAATAGCAAGTGATGAAATCAAGATAGTGACCAAGCTGACCTTTCAACTCCTGTAAGCAGCTTCACAGATTGTGGCCAGTGCTTTTACTGAATCATTATTTCAGTGAATCAGAGAAGAGGGCAGGAGGATGTGTTGGAATTCAGATCACAGCTCCTTCTCAAGGATAAGCATACATGTGGTATTAAAACAACAGCTACAACAAAAACCCTCTACATCAATCCTCTCACTTGCATACAAAGAGGACTTGTCAGCCCCCTCTGGTTTGTATGAATATGCATCCATCAACTTCTATCTAGTCTAGCATCTAATTAACAGCAGTGTGCATCTGGCAGATGTTTTTGCAGGAACTGAGAACACTGTCTGCAGTCAGGTCACATGCCAAAATTAGCTGACCGGCTCTGTACAAATCACAGTCGTGCTCATGGAGACTGTGCTGGAGCAGGCCCCATTGCTTCTTCACACTCAAATGATTCTTTTATCTGTATCCATTCCTTTCTCTTTCTTAATAATTATACAAAAACTCAGAGGTCCAAATAACTGCTCAGCTCTCAGCTTTCTCATAAGTCTGTCATAAAGGACAATGACTCTGAAAGCAGTTATAAAGTAATATGGAAGATAACATTCCACTTTGAAAACAAGTTTCTCTCTGATGAAATGGACTGGATTACTCACCAGACTTTTCTGTCCCTGGCCTTAATGGATCTGTGGCCTTGGGGAATAGGAAAAGCAAAGGGATGAGTGGGTAATATAGAAGCAATGATCTGGCTGTAATTTAAAAGAATGCAGTGTTTCCCCAAAAGAACCTCTGTACTGACTAACCAAGAATCAGCAGTTGTCTTTATCGACAACAAATTTGATCAGCCTAAATTCAAATCTCACTTTGAACAAAACAGCCTAAAAGTTTATTAACCATGATAATGCCATCTTTCTTTCTTGTTATCATTTTCAAACATGCTTTTGTTTTTGTCAATCCCTTCTCTTTTGGCCTTTTCTGTCAATAATGCACTCATAGGTAGATTCTTTTAATAAGTCCAAGGTTATAGGCTCAACTGCCACATGGATGTGTTCACATACATCAATCTCAAAATCACAGACTTAGGGCCTGTCTTAGTCAAGGCTTCTATTGTGCTGATGAAACAGAATAACCAAAAGCGCAAGCTGGTGTGGAAAGGATTATTTTATTTGCACTTCCATATTGCTGTTCATGGTCAAAGGAAGTCAGGACAGAAACTCCAACAGGGCAGGAATCTAGAAGCAGGAGCTGATGCAGAAGCTATGGAGGGGTTGCTGCTTACAGGCTAGCTCTCTTACATAACCCAGAAACATTTTCCAGGGGATGGCACTACCCACAATGGGTTGCCCTCCCCCATCAATCACTAATTAAGAAAATGCCTTGCAGCTGGATCTTATGGAGGCATTTTCTCAGTTGAGGGGGTGGTCCCTCTTTCCTCTCACTCTGGCTTGTGTCAAGTTGACATAAAATGAGCCTGGATGGTTTCTAAATAAGGTGCTGAAGTGTTGGCAGAACCAAGTAAGATATGTCACTATCTATATGCAGCCCGTACTGGAGGACCATCAGAAGGAAAACCCTCTGCATAGACTGATTGGAATGCAAATTTCAAAGCCAAGAGCTGCTCTGGAATTTGTTTGTTCAGCTCTGCTGTTCGTACTTCAGATTCTATGGCCCTTGAATCTAAAGGCTTTCTAACCCATAGACAAGCCTTTGAAAAGATTGTGTTTATATATATTTAATAAAATTAATCTGGAATATCAGGTCAACCACAGAACCAAGCCAGGTCAGGGAGGGGTGACCCACATCTTTAATCCCAGCTTTAGGAATGTGGAAAGAGGAAGTTAAGAGAGCTGGGCAGAGCAAGAGAAGAGGGTTTTTAAGCTTTCCCAGAAATTGTCCCTTCTTTTCCCCTGATGACTAAGAGCATTCAGTTGGAGGATTCCTGGAGACAGGGCTGAGGACTTCGCTGGGATGGCTGTAATTTGTTTCTAGTATTCCAGCTTTTCCCTCAATATCTGCCTCCAGGTTTTCATTAGATACTAATTAGAGTTTGTGCAATAAAATATGTTGCAAATTTAAATTCTAAACATAAAGTTATTAGAAAATAATATAAAATAGGCTGTAGCCAGAGAACCAAGTGAAGTTTGCAAGCATAAATGGGAGGAGGGATTCAAAACTGTGATGTACATCTCTTACCACCAACTATATGATCATGACAAATATTAAAAATGGACTCCTCCAAATATGTTGCTTTACATAATTCATATGTGTTTATGTTTATATTTATAAATACAGTGACCCAACTAAACATCATATACTATCGAGTAAAACTTCTGGTACTAGAAATGAATTACATATTATTGCATCATTGGCAAAAGGGTTTCATACACCACACTCCCAACATCATAGCTCTTGGTTACTCTCCATAACCTGATGATAAGGCCCTTTTGCTAAAGATCCAATATATTTAGGTCATTTAAAACTAGTAATGTCATTTTTCACAGTATCAAAAAGTAAGTAATATATATCTAACCATCAAAATTTGAAGGCAAGACCCTATTGCTGAAGACACCATGCACTTTGGTCATGGGATATAGAGAAATCAAACTAGTACTGACCAGAGAGATATTCCTCTCTTGCTGTCTTTCCAGTATTAGAGGGCACTATGCAGGATGGTGTGGGAAATTTTTAGCAATTCTTTCCAAGATGTGAACCTTGTCTACTATGATAATGATCAACACTGCAAGATATGCTACAGGTACAATACTAGAATCAATGTTAGAAAAGTAACCTACAACACTTTCTGCTTGGGTTTAAGGTTTGTTACACAGGAGGAAACACATGCCTGGTAATATAAAGTTAGTCAGTAATTTATTGTAGGGGATCTCATAGCCTCCATGGGTTAACCTACTGCTCAAGTATTGTGTTTTCTCTAAATTTATATCTATAAATTAGCATATTCTCATCTTTGTGAACTGGACTACAGATTTTCTGAAACTCACAACTGGTAAAAGTGCAAATAATGAGTGCATTTGGGTTGCTTAGCTACAGATGGAACATGGAGCATCCATATCACCTTCATTCCCCTGAAAGTTCAGAGACTGTTGATGAAGAACAGCCAGAAAGATTTAAAAGCCAGAGGTTGGAGAATGATTAAAGCAAAACAATATCTTCAGCTATGAAGATCGCACATCTATGGATATATAGGTAACACAAATTGGACTTGGTAGGTTACAAAGAAAGAAAGGGGGAAGGAGGAAAGATATAAAAAAAGAAGAGAAAAGAAAAAGCTGGAAAGGAGTCAAGGTAGGAAGTGGCCTTTAGAGGAACTCAGTAGAAGAGTGGAGAGTGAATATGATCAAAACACATTTTATTCATGCATTAAATTCTCAAAGAATGAAAGTATTATATATTTGTAAACACTTAAAAAATGATGTTCAGATACTGCCAGTAAATTGGGGAATGCAACTACCTGGTTGTTTCTAAATTTTATGAAAGCTGTTATCACTTCATATTTTATTCTTTTTCCTCATGTAAAACAAAATTTGTATGCACTATGGATAATTTAAATAAACACTTTTAAAGAATGTGGTCATCTTTTTGCTATTATGATGCCTCACGTTTCTTGAAGCCAAGTCAGTGTCATGTATCTAAGCATGAACCAGAAGGACTCGGGAAAGACTAGAGTAACCATCCCATTACATATCATGAGTCAGAACCTAGTAATAGGAAACAATACATAAAAGGGAGAAGAAGCACCTGTCTCTGATGTGGCAATCGATCTGTTGGAATTGGAAAGAGTCATGTAAAAGTTAATAAAGTAAAGGGGGAGATAAATTTGCTTTTATGATCTGTATGTGAATCATAAGACAAAGCCACATCCATAAAGAATAGAAACTTCCCTTGACATACTGTCCTCCAGGTTTATCCACAACTTTGCAAATGACAGGATTCATTATCTGGGCCTGGTACAGGGGATACAAATGTCATATGATCTCATATACATGTCTCATCTCAAAAGTTGATCCAAAGAAACACAGCACAGAATGGTGGGAGGGTGAGAAGTTGATCAAAAGTATGAAGTCCCAGGGGGCTTGGGTTCTAATGTTTGTCATAGGTAGGGTGACTGTGGCTAAAAGTAATGTAATGTGTACTTAAAAACAGCTTTAAGAAATAATTCTTTAAGGCAAAGGACACTGTCACTCAGACAAAGCAACAGACTACACAATTGAGAAAGATTTGTGCAAGCGCCACATCAGAAAGAGATCTATCATACAAAATATTAATATCCAAGATAGAGAACTCAAGAAATTATCAAAAAATGAGTAATTTGATTTAAAAATGGGAGACAGATCTAAACAGAGAATTTTCAATAAGAAGAAACTAAATGACCAAGATACACTTGAAACATTCAGCTTCCTTAGTGATCAGGGAAAATGCAAATTAAAACTACCTTGAGATTCTATCTTATACCTGTCAAAAGGGCTAAGTTCAATAACATAAGTCATGACTCATGTTAGGGAGGATGTAGAGCAAAGGGAACACTTCTCCATTGCTGGTGGGAGTACAAACTTGTACAGCCACTATGGAAAGCAATATGGTGGATCCTCAGGAAGTTAGGAAATGATATACCTCAAGAATCGGCTATATCACTCTTGGGCATATACCCAAAGGATGCTCCTTCCTACCACAAGGATACTTACTCAACATGTTCAGTGATGCTTTATTTATAATAGCCAGAAACTGGAAACATATCATTATGAGTGAAGTAACCCAAACCCAGAAAAGGAATGTGGTATATATCCACTTATAAATGGATAACAGCAATTAAGTAAATAATAATCAATCTACAATTCTTAAGCTCAGAGAGGTTAGGTAAAAAGGAGGAATCTGGAAAGGATACATGGATCTCCCTAGGAGGGAGAAATAGAATAAATTTTATGGGCAGAATGGGGGTGGGAGAGGATAGGAGCAGAAGAATGGGGTGGGGTGGGAGAGAGAGAGATAAGGTAAAGGGAGAGAATGTGAGGAGGGACAGCAGGAATTAAGGGGCATTTGAGGGATGATATGGAAACAGCGCAGCAGAAATTTTCTAAGAAATATGAAGGTGATTCTTATGAGGTCTCCTAATAAAGGGGAATACAACTGGCTATCTTTTGTCACCAAATGAGCTTCCAGTAGTGGGACTGGATTGCAGTCAGTTGAATTGTTGGCACAGGGGATTCCATGGAAATCTACCAAACACCCAGCCTGATGCTAAATCAATGGGATGCTCTTTGTGAACTGACAGTTGGGTTGCATTGCTGAGGATAACACTCATATAACTAACTAAACATGGAGAAGTTGAGCAGGCACCTACATGGAACTTCACCCTACCTTCTAATGTCTTTGGTAAAGCAGGGTACTCTGAAAGTTACTAAAAAAGAAATGTAAACTCTCACCCTACCACAAAAGTTTCAGCCTTCATTCGGTCTGCCTGTAAATGTGTGAGGGCAATGGTGGTGCCAAGCCTGTGGGAGTAGCCAACCAATGTCTGGTTTGACTGAAAGCCCATTCCATGAGATGGAGTCTTTACCTAATATTACTAAGGTAAACAAGAACCAAATACTAGATAACTCAGAGACCTGGGGTAAAACCAAACACCTCGGGTCTAAAAAAAATATTTTAAAAATATCAATAAAATGACTCCTAATAATATTCTGCTATACTCATAGATCTATGCCTTATTAAATCAGCATCAGAGAAGCATCCTCCAGCAGCAGGGAACAGATTCAGAGGCTTAGAGCCAGATATTACATGAAGAAATAGTCTAAAGATGTTTACATCAAATCCCTCCCCTCGCAGCTCAGAGAACCAAAGCAAGAAAAAGCAGAAAGAGTATAAGAGACAGTGGGTGGAGGACAAAGGACAAAAAGACCCTGTGAATCAATAAGATGCTTAAGAATTCACAGAGACTGAAGCATCAAGCATTGGACCTACAGAGATCTGAAACAGGCCCTTTGTGTTTTAAGTATGTGTGTGTACATATATATGTATATATATGTTTTATATATAATACATAAAAGGTTTTATACATATAAAACCTTAGTAATTTTACAGGACTTGTGAGTTTAAGAATGAATGGGTCTCTGATTCTTGTGTATGTTCTTGGTACTCTTCCTCCTCCTGAGTTGCTGTGTCTAACTTCAATATAATGGCTTTTGCTTATTATATTTATCTTCTCATGTTTAGTTATTTTTTAAAAAAGAAAGAATCCAAAATGTTCTTGCCACAAGAAATGATAGAAGTCTGAGGCAGTCAAGATGCTAATTATTCTGACTTAGTCATTACACCCTGATCCAACAGAAACACATTTCCAAAATTCACACCTACCATATAAATATGTGTAATTATGTGTTCATTAAAAATAAATATCTTTTAACTTAGGAAAAAGCTACTTGTAGAAAAAATTTTGGCCAGAAGTCATGAAAATATTGACAAAACAATTTTAAACTGACTTAATATATCTCATACTAAATCTATATTGAATTAAACCAACATAATTTAAACTCATACATTACTGAAGACTCATGATAAATCAGTACTCTTTTTATTCTAAAATATACACAAATTTATATTCATTCCATGATTTTTTTCAATCCAATGGCTAGTGATAAATATTATGGCTAATCTTCCATATCTCTGATTGTATATACTTCTTAAAATTTTATCCTTGGGCTCATGTTTCCATTCAAGATCTTAAGATGCTCTTTGAGCTGTACAATAAGTAAAACAGTTCATTATGCTCAGAGTATAGGCTGATGAATGGGCTTCCCAGAGGGTGTGTCTTGAGTATTAAGCTATGGTAACAAAATGATTTCTTTTTTTTCCTTGTTTTTTATTATGAATAAAGTGTCATTTTTTAATCCATGTATTCCCTTGTTCGAACTCCCTTTCCCCTCATGCCCCTCCCAGTCACTCTTTCTTCTCCCCACCTCCTTATCTCCTTCCCAGCAAGGGCAGGAGGTCCCAAGGTCCCAATGTGGCTTAATTCAGCATCCACTCCAGGCAGACCTGCTTTCGTCACCCCAACATCAAGACTGGGCCAAATGACTTTTGAATAAAAAGCTCATGCATATAATCAATCATCACCTCCACTTTCTTCACAAATGCCTTCCTTTTAGTGTTCTGAATGGTAGTTCATATTTATTAAATCTTCCTTAAAAGACTTTGCAATTTATGATCTCTGAAATCTGATTTTGCAATATCCTCTACACTCATTTAATAGTTCTCACTAAGACGGGGGCTATGCTTAAGAATGGAGCCTCTGGTAGGAGAAGCAAGCTACATTGCAAGTCAAACACCTGAACAGTTGGTACATTCTCTATGGAATGAGAGAGAACAGCTTTGTTTTGAAGAGCAGCATTGTGATTTCCTTGTTGGTGGTTTCTCATTGCTTTGGCCCTGTTGTGTGAATGGTATCCACACATCTAGCATTTCAATGTACTCAGTTAATAAGAGAATTGTGCAAATTCTTCTTCCCTACCTTATAGAAAGTTTTCACTTATTAAAATGAGTGCTATGTGTGTGGGGTTTAGAAACCCAACTTTCTCAATCTAGATTCCAGTTTAGTATTGGCTTGTCTCAGGGCACATCAATTATACAACTCAGAGGACAAGTACCAGGAAAAAAGATGCCCCATGTTGGTATTATCCACATCCTATAAAACATATACATACACCCGAGAGAGTACTATCACACCAAGAAACCTTACTAATATGCCAGTGGCTGGCTGGAGAACAAAAATGATCCTCTCCTCTCCATCAGAAGGTTTCTGAAAATGGGCTACAATATGTGGTATAGATCTGCTTTGTTCTGTGTGGTTTCACCTTAATAACAAAGCCAAGAAACTGAAATGGAGCATAAAAGAGTGGCTATAACAGAAGCTATGGTGTTTGATTTGGAAACAGCATCGTGCTATAAATGATTCATAAAGCCAATCCACCTGAGTTCATATGCTGAATGTCACATCCTATGCACATGTCTCTTGGCTTAAGAGACTTTGGCTTTCTGTGACTCAGTATTCTCACCTATAATAAATTAATAAAATTGTATAAAAGCAAAGGATGGGGTGACTTTTATCAACCACTAGCAAAAGATGCACAAGAGTAGAAGAATAAAAATTTGAGGTTTGCCTGTTACTCCATGATAGCCTCAAGAAGAGTGATATGCACTTAGTAGGATTCTTTTACCACACAAAGAAGGAAGAATGAACAATCCTGGTGGGGAAATAGCTGTGACACAACTATAACCATGGCTGTTGGTTATTATTTTTGCCATTATATTTTTTTCTAATATCTCCTCAGATGTAAGACTTCAGGATAACTATTGCCTAATTTTCTTGTTGAGACTTCAGAAAAACACAGTGAGATATAAAGAAATGCCCTAGTATGAACCAACAGCTTTATTCTAATACAAATATTCAATTTTGGACAGTTTCTTTACCATTTTGATGATTTATGAATAGAGAAGTTGGTATCATAAATATCATACATTTTCAGATTAACAATGCAGTGTACTAATCAACAGATGGTGTTAATACACCAAAATGGAATATTAATGTCAGCAAGATCAGAAAAATAAAATTAATTAGGTATCTAACTATTAGGCATTGTATTGGATACTACAGTTAGGAATAAAAGAATGGTAAAGACCCATTTAAATTCTTTTTTTTTTTTTTTTTTTTTTTTTTTTTTTTTTTTTTTTTTTTTTTTTTTTTTTTTATGAATGAGGCAATTTATTAACCCAGCAGCCTTTGTTCTAATGCTTCTTGTTGGCAGCTGCCACCTGTCCGGCAATCCTGTCCAGATCTCTCTGTCCCTGAGGTGTTAGCTTGCGGCCCCCATCCTGGTGCTTTTCCACCATCTTCAGCCCCTCCAGGGCTTGGAGAACCCGGCGGGCCACACTCTTGGAGCCTCTGCTGAAGTGGCTGGGCCTGACACCGTTTCTCTGCCGTCCTCCGTAGATCTTGGTCATGGAGCCAACCCCAGCACCACCTCGAAGGTACAGATGGCGTGCTGTGGAAGCAGCTCGTGTGTAGAACCAGTTTTCATCATAAGGGGCAAGCTCTTTATGTTTGGCCAGCTTGA
>PVIH01001154.1:154405-244532 GCA_004025045.1 Sigmodon hispidus | reverse complement strand
CATTTAAATTCTAAGTCCTAATTTTTAAGTAGTAAAATAACTAAAAAAAAGGTGCAACTCCTATGAGCTTATATGGAAGAACCAATTTCTGAGTAAGACAGTCACATATGATCTCTTTTTGACTGTCTCAAGTTTTGTGTAGTCATCTCTTTGCAATCAGGTCAGACACTTCTGTGTAAGTAAACTGAATTTTTTTAAAAGAAGATTTTAATAAAGCTATTTGTGATCTTCTTATCAAGAAAACAGTTTTTATTAATTAAAACAAGGGAGTTGGAATAAAAATGCTTCAGAAAAATATTGGAAAGAGGACAGTCTAAACATTAATTTATGTGCATTGTATACATAATAGATCTAGATGATGGTCTATACTATTTGCTTATTTTGTATATATTATGATTTTTCAGAATAAAAATTTTAAGATAGATAACAAATCTTATTGTCTTCAATTGCTATCTTAATTACAAAACTGTCATCTCATTATCTAGATACCCCTATGATATGTTGAGAGTCCATGGAATGATGAAAAAAAATTAAGTCTCAATTAAAATGCATTGAAAGCATAAAATGTTATAGATACAGGAAAATATAATGAAGAAAATCAGACTATACTACTTTATTTCAATTTTGCAATTATTTGATAGCTTTGACTGGTTCATATCTTGTCCTTGTAGCTAGTAAGAAAAAAATGTTGGCTAGATTGTAGCAGGTATACGAATGAAGAGAACTCTTTCTCATTGGAGAGCTTTAGACAGGGTGTACTATCTAGGAGGTAGGATGGGGTTGGAGTGGGCTGCTATCTTGCATCTACTTATAGCCAAGCCCCTGTTAAGACTAGACCATGGCATTGTTACAGCACTGGAGAAACTTTGGCATGTAACTTGCTTTCATTGTTCCTGGTTTCTATGATTTCTTCTCCATGCAATTCCTCTAGACTTTTCAGAATCTAGACTTTACAGTTTGCACCAAAGAGATGACACTTATTTAATGAATTTGTATTCATGGCAAAATTGGAAGCTAATGATTTCTCCATGATTACTTTTAAACATATTCAAAAATAAAACCTTGTCATTTTTAATTACAGCCCAATAGAAGAAAGTATGCAAACAGAGATCAAAGAAATTATAGAATCACAAAGAGTTTACAATAAGGCCCCTTCATTCTGCAGCAACAGGACCAAGACTCAGCTAGGAGAGATGAGCTTTAATATCCCACACTGCTCCATGCTGCAATGCATAGAATGTCAGACTGTCAACTCCCACCTAGTTTGTGCTCTGTCACGTGTGTGAAGTCTACAGTATGGATTCCTGGAGGTTGGGCTTTGCCTATATTGATTACTAAAACAGTGGCAGACAGAATTCCTCTGATTCTCTCTTTCCACAACACCTCTCAATGTAAAATTTTTTAAAGTTTTTTTTTTTTTTTGGAATAATTATCAAACCTGTTCTCCAGGCAAAAGATGCTTCAGCAGCCATCCATAGATCAGAACTAAAGGTACTGCCCGTGGGGAAAGAAAGGTATACAAGGAGTCAGAGATGCTCACATCAAGGTGCCTATAAGACCAGCCAAGAGAATTATGATACCAGAAAATAGTAAACATTAAACTCTGCCTTTGAGGCTGTTTCCTAAACAGCACAGAAAGGCAGCACTCTACCTGGCAAAGACAAACCTCAAGGGAGAAGCGGGTATATTCTGCTCTCTAACAATACAAGATTAAAACTTACTGTACATTAGAATTCAACCTACTAGTCATTAGAATGATCCTTCCTTTTTAGCATTAATGTCTGTCTCTATGACGACAGGTACACTTCTGAACATAATAGGTAAAAAGTCATAACTGAAAGTAAATATATTCATTTTCTTCTGATACAGTGACTTAGAGCTAATGTTTCTAACTGAATAACATTTGCTACCTTGTAAATTAAGGCAGCACATATCATACCTATAAGTAATGAGTGCTTATTAATTAGTCCCAAATTTTTCAAATAAAAATAATGATCACTCTGAGAACAAAGTTTAATGAACATAAGCCTTGAAAAGCCTAGCATTATTTCATTGGGATTTCTAAGAGGATGGAAAATGGTTAATTCATTAAGACAAGTGAACAAGCTAAAAAAAATACTAAGGGTATCTTTAGAGTTATTCTTAGAAGACAAAAACTTTCTGATGCAAAGCCTCCTGAGAAGTGTATTTATTTAACTGCCTGCAAACTCCCAAGGGACCAGATTGTTATTGTATTTGTGTATTGAAGTTTATCACATGGTTCTCACTGAACCCAAAAATTACTCCTGAGGAGTCAAGATATAGATAAATGCCCAGTAAAGTAAGAGTATATACCTGCTACTTTTTCCAGGATTCCACAAGCTGGTCTACCATCACTTCCAGGTGCAGCAGCAGAATTATCAGTCTCAAGATCTTCACTATGCTTGTCAATGAAGCAATCCACCTGCTAACAATTTAGTGTTCTACTTTTTTCCAAGTTCAATTGAGACGTTAGAGGTTCCATTAGTTAGCCATTGTTTTGTTCTTAGCATGACTATTCTTTATGTTCAGTTATCCAAATTAACCCTAAAGTCATTGTTGTGTGGAAATAGATATTAAGTTACCCAAGTTAGTATATGGCAAAATCAGAATACACACTGGCTCTTAGTTTCCTGCCTGTACAGTAACTGTTTTCCATGCTTAAGTACTGGTTTAAGGTTTGCCATGAATGACTTCCCTAAAACAAAGACGGAAAGAAACATTGTTGAAGAAATCCTACTTATCTTTTAAATAAAGAAAAACATAGAATTAAAATACATACTCTAGAAAACCATGGAATAATGAAACATTCCAATAAACAAACAAACAAACAAACAAATAAATAAATGTCAGCTGACATAAATTGCAGGCAATTAAAGACTACTGAGAACAGGAGAAATAGCCTTCTCCAGTATGAGTTCCTATTGTAGGAATTATTCACTGACAATTGATTATGTAAAGGATTATATATTAAGCAGTCTATATGAAATACTCACTGATACAAGAGCAATTCCTGGAAGTTTAAATGTCCCATGCAGCAGTGGCAGCAATCCTCCCTCTGAGAATTTGGAGAGAAAACAGAGCAGGTAGGCAGTATGGAACCAGGCCTTCAAATGGTCTGGCCACTCCCCATACAGGGGTACTTAAGACCTCAAAGCCATGCCTAGATCTTGCATAAAAGTGCCTGAACCAGTCACAAGTCCCCAGTTGGTATTCATTGCCAAGTAGTCAGCCTTGAAATAAACATACAAGTAATACTAAATGGACTGAGTAGGCTGAAGTATGTGTATCTGTGTGTGTGTGTGTGTGTGTGTGTGTGTGTGTGTGTGTGTGTGTGTGTGAAAGAAAAGGAGGCCATGATTTCTAGAGAGAGCATTGTGGGTACATAGGAATGACTGAAGGGAGGAAAGTGGAAATAATGTAACTATATTTTAATTTAAAATGGTTTTGGTTTTTAAACAGTCACTGTAGGTTTTTGAGATCAGAGAGAATAAGTAATATTCATATCATCCACATACTTAGATCATTTGGAGCTACTATGGACAGCAATTAAATTGTTTTGATCACCACTACCTTTTCTCTGTGGGCTAATTTGATCTTAATAAAGGTACTACTGTCATGTTATATATATGAGATCAAAGTTTATCACTCAATTTAAATGTCTTTCAGCAGGATAACTTAGTTTCTGAATTGCAAATGTATAATGTGATAGATAACTTTCAGATTTCTCTTTAAAATCCTGAATAAGTAACATAGTAAGATCATCTAGACTTTATTATGTCACTAATAAATGAAACTTTAGTAGAAAGAAAGAAAGCATTACTCAACTACTGTGTCCAAGCACCCACAACTTTTAAACAGCAGGAATGAGATTCAAACTCATGTCCCATCATTCCAGCGACATGCCACTGCATTAGCCCTCGTGGTTTGAATTACACATTAAGTTTCATATTAACCTTAAAGAGCTTGTCTTTTTTGTTGTTGTTGTTTGTTTGAAATAAATCTGCCCTGAGATGTCTCCACAAAAATACATTCACCAGAAGTAGGCGCTCAATAGCCTAAGGAAGTAGAGAGTAAATTTTAAAAATTCATTTTCTAAGCTAACTCACTCTTTCTCATCAAGTCTCAGTTTAATTTGAACTTCCTCCAATAATTCTTCTTGCTCCACCCCACAATCCTGGCCTGGAGGCCCCTAGTACCTTTTCCCATAGCTACCATAACACAATTTTCTAGAATTAAGTGCTTGATGACTTAAGTTATCCTCAGGTGAATAAGTTATGTAAGACTAGAGCTTGATCCTTAGCCTGTGTCCCTAAGCCTAGCGTGCAGACTGTATAAAAACATTTAGCAATAAATAAATGACAGAATTGTTAAATTTGACATGTATATTTTATTTGGCTTTTGAAATCTAATTAATGACAATAAAAATAGTAAGATTTGAAAAAGATAGGAGCTGTCTCGTAATAAGATGATGAAACATCTATGTTGTAAAAGAAAGAAAAGGGGGATGAGAGAAATAAAGCCTGTGTATTATGATAACATTGGAGAGCATGAGCTAGGCTCTCACAAAACGAAGCCAAAGCATATTAGAATTCCTGGGTACCCTTGATATGTCTATCCACCATTGTTAGGACAGATCATTTCCAAATCAATGTTGAAAGTGAACACTTCGCCGATAATACAATGTACATGCAGGGGTCCTTTGTCTATGCCCAATTAAATGGGATATCCTCTTGGACATTTCTACCACTAATTGGTCAGGGTAAGATACACATGAGCTAGGGTGATTACCTTAACACATCTGCCTCCTCTGGCGGAGTCAGAGAGACAGCAAGAGTCATTAGAAGAAGAGTGGCTAATGTGTTTGCTTATCTCAGAGCCCAACCAGTTAAGGATTATAAATCCTCTTGGAGTTTAATGTGAGGCTCAGATCTAAACTGGGGCAAGGAAATGATTGAAAAACCTTCAGCCCTAGGAGGCAAAGGTGGTAAGAATACCAGGGACAAGACAATAAAAGAATATTTATACCTAACAGTGTGAGAGTAGTATGTCTCATTAAATAAACCATCTTTTATCATCCTGAGGAATTACTGACCCGTAATGACAGAAAAGTTCACAATTAAGCATAGTTACTCTGAATCACCAAAGATACAGAATACATCTCTTTCCTTAATAAGTAAATAATCCCATGGATGTTCATACTTACTCATTGGGGGTGGTGGGGGGACTGTTCTTTTTCAGAAAGGAAACAAAATAATGATACAATCTTGTTTTTCTCTAGAGTCTGTTTATTTAACAATGTAGACTTGCAGATAAAAAGACTGACCTAGGGTTAGCAACACCAAATCAGGTGAAGGGTGGAGAAAAAGGAATGCACACAAAAAATAAGCTAACAAGAGACACACAACAGCAGAACTCATTTGTCATTTAGCTCAATGTGGACAATAGGCAAACACACAACTTCAGAGCCTCAAACATTAAGGGACCCTGGCTCCCTGAAATAGGCAGTCTACCTGTAAACATCCCACTAACCATAGATAAGTTTTCTTATATCAAATTACATCATCATATGGCTTTTACTAGGTCTGTCTTCCTACTAAGAGAAGTAGTACCAAGCTCCAAAAAGGAGTATAACCAAGAATTATTTCTTGATTATATTTTTACAATTTTCTCATATCTGTATAATAGATGGGATTGATATCCATGTCATTTCTCATCATATAACAATGTTTCCTGTGACTTGAGGATTCAGAAAATCTCTTATATAGGACATAACTGTTCTAACTGAACAGGAAGAAGGGAAACTATAGCTTATGACTTTAGAGATTCTGATGTGTGTAAATTACCAAAATATATCCCTTGAAGAGTTGTATCATGAGCCATCTATCCATCCTTGTCATATTGGGGGCAGGGAAAATTGCATCGCAGTTTAGAAGGGACAAAAACAAATAATCCTGGATTTTCCTTTGCTTCCACCACTTTCTATGTAGGTGGCTTGAAGTTCATCATTTAATGATTTACATATTATATATTATATATATATGGTGCATTATCTGCATATCCATCCGCACAACAGAAGAGGGCATTGGATCCCTTGAGACTAAAGTTAGTGACAGTGTGAGCTGTCATGTGGTTGCTAGGAATTGAACTCAAGACCTCTGGAAGAATAGCCAGTGCTCTTAACTGCTAAGCTATCTCTCCAGCCCCAAAGCTCATAACTTGAGATGTTTCTCTGACTGTAGAAGTAGGAATAATACTCTATTTTATTAATCAGGTGAGTAAGAAGGATACCATGACAAAGAGAGATAGGAGGGAGGGACAGAAAAGAGCTTATGTTCCCACAAGGCTATTATTGAGGCTAATATAGAAGAAAATAAGCAAATATACAAATACTGGATACAAACAACTGTCTTAAGTGCTATAAAACAAATGAAATGGTTGGTTGTCTGTAACAAGGAGATTGGTATCATGTTTAACAAGAAGACATAACTGAGGTTACACTTCAGCTGAAATTGAATAAAATGAGGCAAAAGTCATGAGAAGAGCTTCTCAAGAGTTGAGACATAGACGATATTTATAAATGTAGGTCCTAGGACTTCCTAGCATATGTAAGCAACCCAAACAGTGCTACAAGTCCAAGGGCTGTATTCATTTCATTTATACCATTAAAGACCAGCTATTACTTGCACAAGAGCATCCTCAAGAAACTTCTGCTGCTTCCTGAGAAGGCAGTAGAGATTAAACATGGTTATAACAGTTTTGATGGTGGCATGACATAGCAGAGTTATTGTACCTGCTGCATCAGTATATTACAGATTCCTTCAGTTGCTGTCTTAAAATATCTCCCGAAGATAGAATCCTCCTACTTTTATTAATCAATAGAACTACAGGTCAAGGGCACAAGTGCTTCACTTTAGATATTCACATGTTTTCTTTTTCTGGGAATGGAGGCATGAGCTTCAAATGAGCTATCTCTAGTGGGTTCCATGACTTCAATGTAGATCACCATCTAACAGCAAAATTGTGACCGCAGCAAATCCATACTTTCACAAATTTAAAATGTCACATCAAATTCAAATGATTTTTTAAATAGATATCATTCTACCAATTGAAAGAAAGTAAATTTTCATAAGGCAAATGAGTCTATTTAATTGACTGCTTCAGAGAGCAGGCAGATGGAGGCGTCAACGTCTGTGTGATGAATAGGATTAATAAGGATCTTACAGTTTTGCTTTGTTGTTTTGGAACTGTTTTATTCCAACAAAAAAAAATTTAAACAAACAATGTGATTCTGAGAAATGCATTCAACACCAACCCCAAAATCTAATTTTCTTCCTTAAAACAATAGTTCAAAAAATGTGAAGATAGTAGCAATGCTTTATCCCAGGCTGAGAATGGAGTTTGCAAAGAACCAGGATGTATGATCAGGAGCCTGTCACATACAAGCACATGGGGCCAGCTCATGCAGTGACAGCTGGCCACCCTGAACTATCTGCTTTTATTCCACATACTTGAGACCAGGGCAGAAATCACAAGAACTTTATGAGAAGATTTTTACTATTGTTTCCACTGTATACACAGGAGAATGGATATTAGCTGGAGGTCACCAGGTACAATTCATTAGCAAAAGGCACATTTGCTGTGTAACACTTCATGCACTGATCTCCCTTCTTTTTACTTCTTTTAACTAGGGTATAACATGAAAAGAAGAGGAAAATTGTTACCAAAAAAAAAAAAAAAATGGTGCAGAGCTACAACTGGAGTTTTCTTACTGCTAACCAATCTTTCCAAACTTGTTGTGTGTGTGTGTGTTTTTTTTTTAATTCAAATATATCTAGGCCAGCTCCAAGCTTACCACCCCAACTATCCAATAAGAGGATAAAGGCAAGAATGCTTCATAAACTAAAGAAAACAAGGGACAAGGAGTGAGCAATTTTCCCTTGTTGCTAAGTTACCGGTAGAATTTCCCTGGAGAAGTAACTGCCTCCTTTAGGAATATCAGCAGCTCATGTGTCATCATAGATCCTTGTAAGTGTTTTGAGTGTTCAGTTTCTCTTCAATATTCACATGATCCTTTTGGCATTCTCCTAATAGATTATTTTCCTATTTTAAATGTTTGAAGTTATTGGTCTTCCAGCTCACTGTCTTAATATTTTCCTGGAGAAAATCCACCACATATCCAAGTTCATTAACTAAAGAAAAATCATGACCACAGTTGCACCTTTCTGCATGATGATTTGAAGAGAATACTCTGATATTAAATATACTACAGTGGTCTTAAGATAAATTCTTTCATCGGCAAAGTGTGATGAGCTACCCAATGGTGTAATTTCCTCTGATTGTGAGCACAGTTGTAGAAGCTGATTTGAACAGCCTGATTGCTTGTTTCACAGCTGCCAAGTGTATCCATTAACTCTAGGGAGCTACTGTTACCCTGATTCTTTGGCTGATAAACAGAGTGATCAGAAAATCCTCTGGTAGCCAGCCAAATTCTGGCCTGAACTTTCATGTGAATCCTAGCAATACCAAGGAAGCTTTTATCACTAACAGAAAAGAATTTCCACCAATGAATTTTATTTTTGCCCTGCAAAGGGAGGAACAAAGTACCCTATCCAGGATGTGGAAAGAAAGCTGACTTCAGAGACCACACTGATATCTTCCCACCCCATTTTCTCAGCAGGGAGGGGAACGGCTAGCACAGAGCAGCATGCTGTTAAAATGTTGAATTAATGGACTTGCGAGAAATTCAAAGCTCTGTTCTGTGCAGAGGCCCTGCAAGTGCATAAATTAAGTCTGAGATAAGAAACAAAACAAAAAAAAAATGCAGCAAGAAGGACAGCAAAAGAATATGGACTCAGAAATAACTTGTAAATGTGTTTATCGCTTTTTTAATGCCATGATTTGCTCCAGAGAATTTAGCAGGATAGATCACAGGATTTCCACCAACTTTCACGTACTGTGTGTCCTGGAGTTTTCTGCTGAACAGCATTCATCCAGTCACACACTGTCTGAGCTGATCAGAGGAGCAAGGCAGTTACATTAGATAGAACGGGAAGTTGCTGCCTTTTCAGCACTGTGCAGTTTGTAAAGGGGGTCTGTGTGCTTCAAGCTCTATTCTATCATTTTAGTGATTAAGAATTCCATAAACACATAACGTGTTTGGAAAAAAACTAAAGGTTTATTTGTATGTTTTTAAGAAGGTCTCTGCAGTTGAGTCCTGGTTGTCCTGGTACTCATTATACTATACTCATGTATAGTTAGGTAGGCCTTCAACTCAGAGATCCACCTGCCACTGACTTCTGAGTGCTGAGATTACAGGTATGCACTCCCAAAACCAGTTCAAATTACAGTTTCATATAACCAGCTCACACTTTTCTCTGCCCTTTCAGGCTCACTTTCCCTTTCTTTTTGTCTGAATGGAAAAAAAAAAAAAAAACTTAATTAAACACAAAACATTGTTTGATTCTTTTTACATGCTAAATGATGGGCTAGTTAGTCAATGGCCACCTAAAGTATCAATTTGATTTGTTCTATTAATAGAGAACAGTAAGCTAATTTCTATAGTGATATCTTTACCTAAATAAAGGTTTTATTTTAATTTCACATTTGTAAACTTAGGTAGTTTTCACCAAGAACCCATATACCTTCTAAATATGAAATGAAATGACTAGCCAGAAGTCATTGTTTTATCTCTAACTCTCAGGATCATGGTATGAGGGAGAAATAAAAGCCAACAGAGACTCAAGAATAATGAGTTCAACTTGCTCAATAATAAAAAAAAAAAAGAAAAGAAAACCATTATGGTGGTGCTAAAGAGTGAGTTAACAGCCCAATGGCCTCAAGAGAAAGGGGGCTGCCCTACAAGAAGGCTAAAGGTACACCCACACCCACAGCATCACTGGTGATGTCCTCTTCTCCCTCTCTCATTGGTTTACTCATCATTTCACCTGACTCCATTCCTGTCTACCCTCTAATGTGTGTGTGTGTGTGTGTGTGTGTGTGTGTGTGTGTGTGTGTGTGTTTTAAAAGATTGAACTGTAACTACAGGTGAGATTCATACTTAAAAATTCCTTCAAAACCTAAATAATAACTTTATATTTAAAACCATCAAGCTGAGGAAATAGAAACACAACTGTAACAAATTCTAATTGTGGATTCCATTTGGTATTATAGCACAAATGAATGTTAATCATACATTTTAAAATAAGGAATTTCATTTGCTCAAATGGTAGCTTTAAAGGTGTCATGTTTCTTTGTCATAGGATGCTAGGGCATTGTTCTAAAAGCACTTAAAAGGTAGAAATACTCTACATACAACTTTATGAAGCCTGTCCATATACTTATTTTAAATAATTTCCTTTTACCTTGCTGTAAGGAAATAATATTTTTTCCTAGCAATGAAAACATCCCTCATTACAGCCATTGTGTACTTTATGTATATAATATATAATGAAATCAATTTTTGAAAAGAAATTATGGATTGTTGATAATTATACCAGTAAGAAAGGTTTCTCTTGCCATAGATATTAAACATGAATATTTATTCTATTGCATTTTAGAATCTATGAAGTTATCCTTTGACATGTACAAAGATAGGAATATGACTCTCCAGTTACTGCAATTATTGCTCCTGGAATGCTCAGTGTAACATTCATCATTTTTGCTTTTTAATAATAAAAGTTTCACATAAATAGCAATATCTAATCAGTTTTGCTACTATAAGTCTATTAATTTTATTAGTTTCTGTTAACCTGAAAACATTGAAAAAATCCTTTCTTCTCCCCAATAAACTGTATTAGATTAGCACCCTGAGTAGACATCCAAGTGTAATTCAGATTTAATACTAGGTCAAAATGAGCCTTGCCTTGTATGCCTTAGATATGCATAGGCAATCAGTTGTAAATAGGGAAATGCAAATTAAGACTACTTTGATATTTGATCTTGATCTTTCCCCCATCAGAACAGCTAACAGATCTAGGAAACAACCAAAAGCACATGATGACCAGGATGTGGGGAAAGGGAATTCTCATGCTCTGTTGGTAGGATTAGAGACAGGTGCGGCCATAATGGAAATCAATGTGGAGAATTCTCAAAAAGCTAAAAGTAAGCCTATATTATTGGCCTAGCTGTACTACTCTTTGACATATACCCTAAGGACTCAATAGCCTACTTCACAGTCTTTGCTCAGTCATGTTCAATCCTGCTCTACTTACAGATGATAGGAAATGGAAGAGACAAATTCAGCTGATAATGGATAATGAAAATGTGGTACATATACACACTGAAATACTAACAAAAACACTGCTGCCTGGCATACGGAACTTCCTTTCAAGCCGATGGTAAGCAGAGTCAAAGAGACACACAAAGTGGAGCAGGTTACTTCTGCAGCCATGCATTGTCTCTGAGAACTTGGAAGTAAGACACTGCTGCTGATAACACTATACTCTTCAGATATGAGTCCATGAAAGCTAGGATGGACCTGGAATCCTCTATTCTGAGGACTATCTCTCACGGTATCCAAAGCTGCTATGCAAGCTACCAAGGGACAAAAGCAGTCAGTAGTTCCACAGAGCTGTAAAATCTATTATGGACCACAATTCTAACCAGTATAGCAAAATGTCCCCAAGGATACAATAGTGACACATATCTTAAGACTAACCAACCATCATGCAATTGGATTAAAGGCCTGAAATAGGAGGAAATTCATGACAGGTCCTGTAAATCTGGCCAACTACCTGTGGCTGGTGAGGCCATGACCCCTAGAAGAAAACCTGCTGTTACTTCCTGAAATTAGTATAATTTCTAACCACATTCTAAGTACTTATCCATATACCCTCAGATAAGGGCAGCTCTCACCCTTTATCAAGGACACTTCTTTTTATAACAGAAGGAGACTATTACAGAAAGCCACACTGGCCATAATGCAGAAAATGACTGTGTAGAGGCCAAGCCCAGTTAATATATCTACAACATAACCCATACCCCTGAGGTTCAGAGAACAACATGG
The DNA here is from genome assembly GCA_004025045.1 of Sigmodon hispidus. Taxonomy (NCBI): domain Eukaryota; kingdom Metazoa; phylum Chordata; class Mammalia; order Rodentia; family Cricetidae; genus Sigmodon; species Sigmodon hispidus. The sequence goes on along the minus strand of PVIH01001154.1, from coordinate 232,507 downwards.
AAAGGGGGATGGAAATATTTTAAGAGCCAGAGGCAGTAAATGGATATAAGAAAACTGCTCTCTGAATACAACAGGGCAATCGTACATAAGAACTCATAGTGTCCTGATAACATACATAAAAGCTAAACAGGCTGAAGCTCAACAAAAATTTTCAGATACAAAATCTCAACATAGAGGGGGAAGTGAGCCTGATGCTGTGCCCTTAGCGATGGAATAATTGATAACTGATATATCTGATGGGAGGCAATGAGTTTCCTCTAAGGGTGTGGTGCTGGTAGGTTGAACACACCCCAGTGGGTGGCCATACACCAAGAATATATAGCCAGCAATAATTAGATTGCATGTTCTTTAAAATATATGAGGATACAAAGTTGAGTAGGTATAAATGGAGCAGTGGATTTTGGAGGAGCATGAATATAAGCAAATATATTGAATTCTCAAAAGAATTAATAAAATATATATTGCTAAACTATAAGGAGAATTTAGGATGATATTTAAATATTTCTGGCAAGATTATAATTATATTATTGGGTGGTAAGGAGAGGGAGAACATTCCAAATTCTACTGAATTAAGCTAGAAAAAACTGAGAAGAAATAAACCTTTATTTCAGCATCTTTGTTTTAAATTAAGAAAGATCACATGAGATGTTAAGTATTTTAAGACCCACCATTGGAAGTTTAGAAAACAATTTTTCCTCGTAGCTGATGAATGAGAACTCTCTTAATAAGATTTTAAATCTAAATTATTGTGTTGATAATTACAAGTAAATGGATATGTAACTCAAGTAATTTTATTCAATATATATTTATAGAAAATTTAAAATGATATATTAACTTTTCCTTTCCTAACTATTATAATAAGTATTTCATTTTTCCCAGTTATTGAGACTGAACAGGGAAATGCATTTATACTAACAACTGCTGTAGAAGGGCTTGATCTTTGCTGAAAATGGATGGATCACCAGCTTCCTTTTGAATTATTGGGATCATAATCCTTTCTCCAAATTAGATGTGTACATCTGGGTGCAAAATGGACCATGCAATTTATGTTAAATTCTAATTGTATAGCATATAAAGATAACTGAAAGTGTGGAAATTCTAGTTCTACTCACAAAAAGAGTAATACTGAGATTGAAAGTTAAATATATCTACATTTCTGAATGATATCTCACCTCAACTTGAAAGTATTCTGCATTTCTTTCATGCTAATCATGCAATTCAGTTTTTAGCTCTGTGCCTGATGTTTAGATTTACAGAATAGAATCTGGAATTAAAAAGGCAAAAAATTTACAGTAGAATAATCATCTTCAGTAACAATTGTTATGTAGCTACTATGGGCTATGATTTCTGATATTGGTTTGCAAATGAGAAATGTCTCTCAGAGTAACAAACTCAAATAAATGTGAAAAAATTGATAAGTGGTGGAGCTGATCACAGGACTCTATGGAGCTACCAGATTTCCTCTACCACACTGTGCTGAAACACCTTGATAGAGACATTAAATACATCTGTGCTGGCCAAAATCATCTGAAGGAATGGACCTCAACTGAAAAAAAGATAGTCTTTATAAAATTGGCCTTGAGATGTTTTGTGATTGATGATTGATGAGGGAAGGTACAGCCCACTATGGGTAGTGCCATCACTGGGCGTGTGGTCCTGTGACAAGCTAGGAGAGACAAGTCAGTAAGCAGCACTCCTCCATAGCCTCTGCATCACTTTCTGCCTCCTGTTTCCATCCCCAGTTCCTGTCCTAACTTCCTCTTTGATGGACTGACGCCAAGCTTACAATGAAACATACCCTCTCCCCGCCCCCACCAAGTTGCTTTTGGTCATGGTGTTTTATCATAGCAGTAGAAACTCTAAGACAATGGCCAGGCAAGAACAATGCTTATTAACCAAAGATAATTGATAACAGATCACTATAAAAAAATTGGACTATATGGACTTTAAAAAGCTGTGAAGAAATTACCCTTTAGCTTCAGATGAGTATTTAACATCCTTCAAAGACAAGCAACTGGGTCATTTTACAATAAGAGTTCAGCTGTATAGAATTTCACAATTAGGCTTCTTTAAACAGAATCTCAGGGTAAACCTAAGGCTCACTAAACTGCTTGTATAGCTCAATGTTTGATATGGACCTTGCCTAGAACCAACACACCATGAAGTTCTATTACTGATGATCGATTGTTCCCACTGCTTTTCATCATTTCTTAGAGACTTTATGATTTTAAAATCTTCTTCTACTCTTGTTTGGACTAGTCTATATATTTTGCATGCAAAGTTTATATTGCATATAGAATCTTTTCTACATGTAAGAAAAGATTCAAAAGTGTGTATAACTTCATGAGCTTTGCCAAGTGAACACAGTGATTAGACAGCTTCCATGTGAACAGAAGTCAGATCACAAAACAAGACATTTGCCTTCATAAGCTACTTTCACCCATTTGCAAATATGAGAAAATCATTGAGAATGTACTATTTTTATCTGAGTATTTTCAATCAACATAAGCTTCAATATTCATCTATGTTGTTCATGTAGGTGTAGTTCATTTTTCTTACTGCTATAAACTATTACCCTACACGAATGTGTCACAATTTATTTATAAATTATGTTTTAAATTATAAGAATACTTAGTTTGGGTACGACCAATTCCTTTTCATGGATTTACTTGGAAACAAATTAAACCTTATAACTTAATAATTGCATACATTATATATATTCATTCTGTATTAGCAAATTAAAATATAGAACATGTACGATGACCACCAAAACACACTGATGTAATTTAACCTGTACTTTCCTTTTTAGAAGTTTATCAATAGTAAAGTTAGAATTTTTATGTGCTTAAGTTTAAAGATGTAAATATTAAGTTGGAACAAAAATCGAGTAGCAACACAGTACTGCCTCTATTTTAGATACTATCTTCATAAAAATTTGTAGTTATAGATACACGGACTGTAGACAAGGCTCAATTTCTGTCTGTTTCCTTGTTGAATACTTAAATAATTTGAACGAAAGTGTAGGTAAGCATAAAATGGTGGGTAGCAAATGTATAATGTTAGGAAAACATAGATGTTTAATTATATCTTTAGAATTCATGGGAGAATGTACTTACAGTGTTCAGGTCAGTAACAAGCAGAGAATAAATACAAACATTACTTACCAATATTTTAAAGAATGTCAGATTTTCTTTTTGTTCAAGTTGATGAAAGCATACATTCTTTTTCAGAATCTTCAAAATCCTTCAGACTGTCTACCAATTAAAATGCATTCCTCTGACTCTATCTTACCTAAAATTCTCATAAGTGGTAGTTTTTTAGCTTAAATATGCTTTTAGATATTTATAGTCTGATACGTCTTCAACAGGAAGATGATACATGCTCACAAAAGTCAACTAACAGGAGAAATTATAATCAAATTACATAAGCCAGAAGATAAAAACTCTTGGGTTTTGTAACTGACTGGCTTTGGGATGCTGTACCTGTCCTTTGCACAGAGAAAACTCTGTTCCTTTGGAAATTGTTTTTTAAATTATTTTCTCACAGAATATAATTATTCAGAGCCAGATATACATAAGTCTTATTAGTAAGTTCTGTTCAATTTAGGTATTTGAAGAAAGCAGGTAGAATAACAGAGCAGCACTCAGAGTCACATTGAACAGATAGTGCTTCTTTATTGACAAGGGTTTCTAAGACTAATAAATATGAATTTTGCCCTAATTTTATTTATTAAAGTCAAAACCCAAGTTGCATTCATATAAGGAGGTTAGTCAACTTCCCCCTCCCATCCTGGGCAGGATACACAGAGCTCAGACAGTGAGAGCACACCAGGAGTAAAATGGGGAATAAAATTTTTGGCCATACTTCCTAGTTATTGAAAATTTTTCATCATATATGATAACCAAATAAATAAATTTGTTTACTTATACAAAATTATTCTGTATATTTATGTATTCTTCAGAATCCCAAAACCAATAAGTTAGTTTGGTGACCTACGCCTTCAGTCCCATCACTCCAGAGACAGAGAACTTTCTGTGGTTCTGTGAGTTCAAGGCTGACTGCCAAATAGATTAGCTCCCACCTTTAATTCTAACCTGGAAGGGATACAGCTGGGCAAGAAGGGTATTTAAGGCAGGCTTAGAAAAACAGCAGCAATTAGAAGCGACCAGGAGCAAGACTGAGAAAGCTGGAAGATAGTTGGGTGAGATTTGACTGTGGTGTTTCCTCTTTCTGATATTTTATTTAGCTTTTCCCTGATATCTGGCTCTGAGTTTCTTTCATTACAATCAGAATTTGTTTATATTTGGTGCCCAATGTGAGGCTCAAACCCAAGACCCTGAGATGAAGAGTTTCATGCTCTACTGAGATAGCCAAGCTACATTAGTTAATGCAAATTATGGACATTTTAAAGAGATACTCATGATACAAAAGGGTTTTTTAAATTTCCATTCCTCCATTTTCTTCCAACCAACATAACATCACAGTTGTTTTCTGTAAATTTAATGTATTCAGAAGACAAATGGGACCTAATGCATTACTTGCACAACACTCTTTGCACGCCACTTCCCCTTCTTGTGTAAACTCACACTGTTTTCCAAGGATCCCCTGATGTCTCTCTGTAGCTCGACTTGATAGTTACTGGAATGCTAGATGGTGCTTGCATGTTTGCAAATTTTATCAATCTGTTCCTCATTTATGGATTCCTACTTTCATTCTCTATGCTAATTCCAATCACAAACAGATTCTAAGAGTCCATCACTTGAAATCATTTATGCAGAAATTCCAGTCTTAGAGAGACAGATGTTCTTCTATATGTTCTCTCAGAGGCAGATATAGATTTCTCTCTCTCTCTCTCTCTCTCTCTCTCTCTCTCTCTCTCTCTCTCTCTCATTGTATTGTGTGGTGGTGTGTGTGCACATGTATAGGACATCAAAGCAAAGTGGAAAGTGGAATAAGAGAAGGTAGGAAGAGATTGAGCTGGATAAGAAAGCTGAGAACAGGAAAGAAACTGAAAAATATGTGACAAACATGCTGTATCTAAATGGTGTATAGAAACCAACACAGGACAGGCAGGAAGGGGGAAGGGCAATACTTGGGAGAACAAGAACAACGTGTAATAATGTGTACGTGTAGACATGCTATGAACAAACACATTTCATATGATAAAATTATTAATAATAACCTGGAAATTTCTGTTAAGGAAAACAGATGGGAACACTAAGATAAAGGGGTGAAATTCCCATGGGATCTCACCCTCAACAAAGAACTATAGGCACTATTGACTGCTCAGAGGAGTCTTAGCCTGTTCCAGGGAAGAGTCCTTTTATAGATTGTCCAACACAGAGTGATCTACCCTGAAGCAATATATACATAAACAATAAAAACTGAATTAAGTTGTATTTGTATACTTGTACATATATGTATATATTCTTATATATACATAGATATGCTTCATATATATGAAACATTCAAAGAAAAAGATGCTATCTACTTGAGAGTCGGGGTCCATGACAAAAGTTGAAAGGAGATGAACTAGGAGAGACTAGGGAAGAAAGGAATGGGAGAAAATGATGTAATCTTATTTTGACTAAAATATATTTTAAAATATTAAAATTAAAAAATTCTCTATCATCTTTTGTCTCTCTCCTAACAACATCTTTTCCTTTCCAAGTGTGCTATTAAATTTTCCAAAAAGTAGATACTTTGTTTTCATCTCTCTCAACTTTGTTTTTGGGAATTCAAGTTGGCTAATTACAGATAAACTACGTCAATCACAAAATCTTTTTACAAACTCAAATCACCTCAACTAATAGAGAAAACAAGAGCAGCCTATCTCTCCACCATACCTTCCTATAGAAATGCATCTACCACCTGGAAACAACCTAGATGCCCCTCAACTGAAGACTGGATTAACAAACTGTGGTACATCTACACAATGGAGTACTACTCAGCAGTAAGAAAAAATGATATCCTAACATTTGCAGGCAAATGGATGGATTTGGAGAATATCCTCCTGAGCGAGGTATCACAAACTCAGAAAGAGAGGAAGTCATTAGTGGACTTAAAAAAAAAAAAAGATGTCATTGTATACAAGAGCTCAAGGCTAGAACATAGCTAAATGACACAGTGCTTCACTTCTGCATTGATGGCTTCTGACAGAGAGGTGTGGGTGAGGAAAGGCTTGTTTTCTTTAAGTGTCTGGCCATAGGGAGTTTAATTATGCTCCAGTAATTAGATGAGTGGCATGAATAAGCGTTTCTGTAAATGGGGAGATCATAAGAGTGGGCATGAAACTGAGAGGACTGATAACTGAGGTTGATGGGGTGGGTGCATGATGTAAAATCACCAAACAATATATATAAGAAAAAAAAGAAATCCATCTACCAGTAGTGGGTGCAACAAAGAGAAAATATACAGTGCAAAATAAATAATGTATCTAATTTTGCAAATAAGACCCTTGCTCAGACTATCTTGCTGATTGCCAGTTTGAAATACACAGATATTTTTTAGCAGTAGATTTGGTTATAGTATATTAATGCTGAACCATGGGAGTGGTTCTTAAATCTAGAGAAGTTGGTCACTTAATAATCGAGCACACAAGTTAAGTTGGTCTCAGAGTCCATGAATACACTGCACTCCGCTGCTTTTTCTAGTGGTAGGGATGGTTTGTGTTTGTGACAAGGACAACTTTATTCTCTCCAGGCTCCTTGTGCTTCTGTGAGGGGTCTGGATTCATAGGCTGCTGGAGGATCCTAGAGCCGAAAGAGCCTCCTCTCTGCCTAGACCTGACACTGTGGTGTGTGCAGCTTGATAGAGAGGAAAGGGGATAGACAGTTACACTAAACTGTGACACACAGCAAGATGTAGTGAATAATAGATGGGTATATAAATATTTAATATGTGGTAATGGCTAAGAATATGTCTTTAGTGTGAGATTTTATTGTGGTTCCTACTTCTGATATTATCCACTGTACACATGACTTGGCTTCTCAAAATGTGTTGGTTTTTTCATCCGTGAAATGAGTATTTTAATTAAGCTTTTAAAATACTTACTTCTTTAAGGCTTTTTTAGAAAACTTTCTCTAGCTGGTAAGCAACAGACAGGACCAAATTCATTTAACATATTTATTATGCAACACTGTGTGAGAAAAAAAAATCTCAATTCATCCAAACAGTTCATTGTTGTTTACAATCAAATCAACCAGGAACAAATAAGGAAGACCAACACACAAACCTACAAGTAGAAGTTCTCAATCTGTGTGTCACAACCCTTTTAGGTTACATATTGGATATATTGCATATCAGATATTTACATTATGACTCATAACAGCGGCAAAATTCTAGTAATGAAGTAGCAATAAAATAATCTTATGCTTGAGGGTCACAGCAACCTGAGGAACTGAATTAAGGGTGGCAGCATTAGCAAGGTTGAAACCCCTACTGTAAAAGGACAACAATAGAAAATTCTTGCCTGACCCTCCTATACAGGAGAACTCTCAAATGAGTTGCATTCTGATATTTTAAGAATAAAGAACTGTTGAATTTAGAATCACTAAAGCCTTTTTTTGCACTTTATCAGCTACTTCTTTTAATATTTATAGTCTTTTACATGGAGATTCTTTTTCTATTAAATCATTTATATTCCAGGTCCATGACAGTCTTTTTGTAGCTCTAGCTTCATCTCTAACATCAAAAACCTGCATGGGCATTGTACTCACTCAGTTGCTGTAACATCTGGCCTGAAGGTAGAAGGGAAATATTAAAATAATGTGCCCTAGTATTTTGATGATCATTTTAAAAACTATAGTTCTGATCTTTAGAAAGGAGACTCTAGGGATGATGTGGATGGCAAAGTTTGTAAAGTGTTTATTGAACAAGCATAAGGAACTGAGTTTGATCCTCGACACTCACATGGTATGGTATCACACATCTACATCCCAGCCCTGGAGAGGCAGAGACAGGAAGATCTTTGTGGCTTGCTGGTCAGCCAGTTACTGTGAATTAGTAAGCTCTAGATTCACCAAGAGACCATGTTTTAAATAATAATAATAATAATAATAATAATAATAATGTGGGAAGTGACAAGATGAAAACCAAAGTGGGGCTCTGACCTCTGCACATGTGCACACACACGTGCAAATAACTTCACATATATATATACAAATAAAAATGTTTAGCTTACTTATTAAAATCTCCCCAAAACTGCATGCTGTAAATGGATATTAGACATATGTCAATTATAAGGAAATAGAATTCAATTTTTTAAAGATGTTAATAAATATTCCATACCAATGTTGTTCAAATTATTAATATGTTATAGAAATAGTTATTGATCTACAATTCATTCTTTTGTTTACACCCATTTTAATTCATACAGGTTCACCAACATACATACATGTATATATGAATAAAATTATTATTTTTAACACTGTGAGATCCATGTCATTTCTGACACACTAGATACTTTTCCTTGCTTTTTCTAATTCATTTCACTCTCTCTTTTCCACTTCTTCTTCATCTGAGACCGACCCACATGGACAACATCTATTGCCTTCTGTGAACCACAGATAGTTTCTGCTAGGTTTCCTGGTGAGATGCTCTACTGAACACTGAGAAGGTAGAGCCAGGTCTGATCATTTTATCATCTATGACTGACGCTAGTCTCTTGGTCTTTCAGTAAAAGGTGACCGCTCCCATCAGGTGGCCAGCCCTGGTAATTCCCTTTTCAAGTTTTGGAGTGGCCTCTTTCCTTTTGTACCTTCTATCCAAGGTTGTTCTCCTAGCCACTGCTAGTCTTTGGCTGGCCCTATGCTTCCCCTTGTTTTCCTAAATCTTAGTTTTATGGACTTTATATTTCCTCATTAGGACAAACAAATCTATTCTACCAAGCAAGTTCCAGTAAAATGCTTACATCTACCCAGAAAACCAAAATATATTTGCTCACAAAACATTTTGAACCTTAAGTATATGTCAAGTGTTTGCTTCTGTGGTTTGAGTTTATCATACACTAACACACAGTATATGTGCTCTTAATTATGTACACTGCATACTAAAGTCAAACCCATTTCCTTTTCTCAAGTTAGAGATTTCAAAACATAGCAGCAAGAAAAATTCAGCTTAAATCTTCTACAAATTGAAGCAAAGAATAGCTCAGATGATAATTACACTCAGTATTCTCCTATCCCAAGGCTGCTATACTAACTCTGGTCTCTTGAGGTACAGGCATATAGGTTTAATATGTTATACTTTCTAGTAGTAGATTTGTATTCATAAATATAGAAGGTGTAAATAACTTTGTATTTCTTTTCATCCCTGGAAGTACTGTTCCCTGAGATAAATGTGGAAGCTGAAAAGCAATTACATTTTTAAAAATGTATTCCCTGAGTTTTCTATTTTAGAAATGTTACCAAAGAAGTTATTTCTAAATCAGTATCTTTTATAATGCAAATATTCAGGATATCACTTTCTCTAAAGTACTGTAACAAACAGAATTACTTACTTTGACTATGATTTTTTTTTAGGTAAAACATAATAGAAAAGATATTGATTTGGCAAGAAATTTTTTTCTAAAATAACCCAACAGGCCTTTAAAACAAAATCTCACAAGCATACATTTTCCCATTCACACTGCTGTCGTCATGGAGACCAATCTCAGGCACATTTGATGGTGTAACCTACACATCTTTCTAGCCTGAAAAAAAAAATTCCCTTGTTGTCATGGAAACTGCCAGTCACTAGCCTTTCTATTCTTTGATGCTCCCTTAGATACCACTGAAATTTCAGCTGCGATTTTCCCACTCTCTAATGATCTTTGGGTTATCAAACAATGCTACAAGAAAAACAAAATAAAATTTCTAGTACCTTTCAACTAAATGTACAAATATTTCTACCCACAAACTCTGCAATAAATACAGCACTAATTTGGTTTACTGAAATCCTAGATGATCCTTAAGGTTGTTTAGGCACTCTGAAGAGTTTAACAAAATAATTATTTCCCATGTCACTTAAAAAAAAGTCATAATAGCTATTAATTCTGCAGTGAATAAAAAAATATATCAAGCAAAGAAACAGCTGACTTCAATGGACTTTAAAGTCTACTTCTTCTAGAAAAGTATTACAAGAAAATTTGAAAATGTTAAGTCCCTGAGATAACTCAATGGAGATGTTATATCACATTTCACTTTGTGTATAAACTCAACACTTAGAAAAAGATGGAAATGTTCTGATTACCTACTTCCACGTGGACTACTGGTAGACCTGATAAGACTGAGCTTGCCCTTCCATGTAGCTACTCTCTAGTTTGCCTGAGTCTTGTTGATTACCAAGTATCACAACACTCATTCAAAAGAAGCAATTATCCCTCATGTAAAATAAAAATGTTAGTAACTACAATGACAGCCACAGATACCTGTTAGTTGTAAATTATTATGAGAGAATCTAGGCATAGAAATATTATATAGCAATGGATTGGCTATGGATATTGATATGGGAAGAATAAAATCAGTAATTTTTCTTAGATTTCTGAATTCATAAGAAAATAACAGAAAAGTGGTTGTGCTATTCTGTAAAATAAAATATGTAAGGAAGATACATACTCAGATGAATTGAGGCAGGAGAATAGATAAGAGTAATTCTAGAAAAGCTGTCTATCTAATATCCATACAGTAGTCAGTTACTAATATACCTAGTAGGAAACAAGATACTGAAGGTACAGATAATTAACTTGTTTTCCATATTTCTAATAATGATAATCTCTATGAAATTGATGCTTCATTATATTATTCATCATAAAATACTAAATCTGTCATTATATATTTGGCCTATGGATGAATCCACAGTTAAGGCTCCAAAATGCTAATTTGTAAAAAATGACTTTAACATTCCCAAAACAGAGAGTACATGATTAAAAAAAAAAAAAAAAAAAAACTTTAAGAAAATGACAACATCTCAAAAAAGTCAGTTAGATTCTTACTTTACTATGTGGGCTGACTGAGAGCCATACACAAATACTAATTCTTATCCTTGCCTCATCAGATTCTGTCTTTTTCTGTGAGCAAAAAATACATGATGAGTGACAGTCTGGGTTATGGCCAATGTTCCTGGATGCAACTTTTTTCGTGACAGCACCCACTCAGCTGATGACTTGAGCACTCTGTAAGGTAATTGAGCATAGAATAATGAGATAGGCTAGAGCCCCTTGGAAAAGAAATGGATTGCTAACAAATCAATAACCAGAGACAGATTAAACTTAAGTTTGACCAATTTGCATGGCTTAGGAGAGCAATGTTCTCTGCAACCAGGTAAGAAACATCAGCAGTCTCTGGAACCTCTTTGGTTGGAAGAAACCAAACACTGATGGGCAAGCATGATAACTCTGGATTGTAAATTCTAATGATTAGGGACATGACTGGCTTTCAGATCTGATATTTATATGGGTAATAGATGGCATCTGTGGGCTAACCATTAGGGAAATAGCTATGATGGACAGATCCACAGATGGCTAAAGTTACTTAATCTTAAATGTCTCATCTTTATTTAAACCATCATGGCATTTTACATCTCAAATTTAGCTTATTAAGATGTTTGAAGAGCAAAAATACAGAAAAACAGGACTTCAAATCTGCATGAAAAGAGTGCTGATGCTGGGTTTTTTGTTTTTTTTTTTTTTTAAATTAAATGCTTAGTACTTAGCACTGTACTTCTAGTATAAAATTTATCATCTTTGGAAACATTCATATTCGTTGTTGTTTTAATTAAGCATTACTTTTCTATTAAAACATGCACACTTTAAGCCAAATAAGATGTGAAATAATTTCAAAGTAGGCTTTAGCAATGTAACTCACCTCAGAAGTCACCTCCATCGAGATCTACTTTGGCCAGTTATCCCCCTTAGCACAGTTGTCATTTGAAATCACATATTGTCTCTAGAGATAACCAGTTTGATCATCAAAAGGCACATCCATCAAGATACTTATTCACTTCACTATCTGAAAGGAGGGAGCCTCAACTAAGAAAATGATCTTATTAGACTGGTCTGAAGATAAGTCTATAGGACATTTTCTTAATTAATGAGTGATGTTGGATGTCCCAGACCACTGTGAGTAGTTCCTCTGCTGGTTGGTAGTCCTGAAGTGTATAAGAGAGCAGGCTGAGCAAACTGTAGAGAGTAAGTCAGTCATCAGCATTCTTGCATGGCTCTTGTTTCAATTACTGCCTCCATATTCCTGCCTCCAGGTTCTTGTTCTGCCCTGATTTTCCTACATGGTGGACTATGACTTGGACATGTAGCTAAATAAACCCTTTCCCCCTGCTCTCCCAAAATGATATGTACTCAGCAGAGCATAGACTGATAGGTACACACACATGCACACACACACACACACACACACACACACACACACAGAGAGAGAGAGATATTTAAAACCCCTGCTCTGGATAAAGAACATATTTTGGAAATCATGTTCATTTGCTTTTCTACTCTACTCAAGCATATATTATAAATATATTTTCACACCAAAATGTATATTCATCCCATTCTCCAATAGCTTGTCCATTGCCAAATAAAATATTATTTTATTTTATCTTTAGATGCTTCTGGTTCTGAAAATTGAAAGTTCTTCACCTATCTTCAAATAAACCACTATTATCAAAGGCTTTGTCATGTGGGATTTCTGTACTTCACTCAAGAAAAACCCACCAACAACGATTTATTCTATGTAGTTGAACAAGAAAGAGTGGGCATTAATTATGGGAGTTGGGGAGGAAGGACATTACAGTGCCTAACCCTTCTTGCCTTTTATGTTTTTTATATTTACAGTGCCATATGGAAACATATGCTGGCATAACATGGATAAGAAAAAAGAAGCAAAGAGCATCATTTCATTTTTTACAAAAACAAAAAAATACAAAAGCTGACGACTTAATCACTTCTGCCTGAGGATCTATGAAGAAAACAGACAATAAACATCTTATAAAAACCAAAAGAAATTTTTATAATACATATTTCTCAATAAAGTTTCTGAAATAAAACCAGCATTAAATTTACTGTATTATCTCAGACTCATAATTTAAGATGCAAAAAGAAAAATCAAGGACAGTATGAAAAATCTTTTATACAACACAAGTTATCAATGCCAAGGCAGAAGTTAATCCATGGTCTTGTCAGATATACCCATTTCGACCTTGATACAATATATTGGTGCCTAAACATGCATTTTATTGGCCTTTAAATTCTAAACAATTCTATGGATATCAGGCAAGGGAGATTATAGTTTTAGAGTAAAGTCATTTAAAATTCAACAACAAAAGGAAGTTTTTTATTTTGATTTCCCTAATGTGGTTTCAGTGCCCCAAGAGAGATTACCAAACACTTTGGAGAAATGTGCATTCTGCAGTCAGAGACCAGGGATCAGCAATCTAACCGTTTTTCTTGAATCAACATGAAAATCCCGGGGACTTACCTAATGTGAACAGGTTGAGCCACTTGAAAAGTATCAGTTCCCACTCTAAGGGCAACAGCTCTTTACAGCAAAAACAAAAGCAAACAACATCCATAGCCACCATGAATATGCAAATTAGAAAACCTCTAAGATATAAACTTAACCTGTCAGAACAGCTAAGATCAAAAACACTGATAACAGCCTATGCTGGAGGGGATGTGGAGTAAAGAGGAAACTCCTCCATTGCTGGTGGGAATGTAAACTTGTACAGACATTTTGGAAATTAGTATAGCAGTTTCTCAGAAAACTGGGAGTCATTCTACTCAATGATCCAAAAATACCACTCTTCAGCATATAGCCAAAGATGCACATTCATACCACAAGAACATTTTACTCAACTATGTTGATAGCAGCATTATTCATAATAGCCAGAACCTGGAAACAACCTAGATTCCCTTCAACTAGAGAATAAATTTTAAAAATGTGGTGCATTTACACAATGGAGTAAATTTTAGCAGAAAAAAAAATGGAGTAAAACTCAGCAGAAAAAAAATGACATCCTAAAATTTGCAGGCAAAGGATAGAATTAGTAAAAATCATGCTGAATGAGATAATACAGACCCAGAAAGACAAAGATGGTATGTACTCACTCATAAGTGGATTATAGACATAAAGCAAAGGATAACCAGGCTACAATTCCTCACCCCTGAGAAGCTAGTTAACAAGGAAGAATCTAAGAAAGACATCCATGGACCCCACTGGGGAGAAGAAATAGATAGGATCCCCTGAAACTTTCATCCAGCAACTGGTGGAAGTAGATGCAGAGATGCACATTTAAACACTGGGTCAAGCTCCAGTCCAGTCAAAGAAAAAGGGAGGGATTATATGAGCAAAGGGGTCAAGATCACAAAGAGAAAACCCACAGAGACAGCTGACCCAAGCTAGTGGGAGCTCACTGACTCTGAACTGACAGCTGGGGAACCTGCATGGGATGCAACTTGGCCCTCTGAATGTGGGTGACATTGCATGGCATGGGAAGTTTATAGGGCCTCTGGCAGTGGGACCAGAATTTATTTCCAGTGCATGAACTGCCTTCTTAAAGCCCATTCCCTGCAGAGAAACACCTTTCTCAGTCTTGATATTGGCGGGGGAGGGAGCGATTGGTCCTATCTCACCTGGATATGCCAGATTGCTTTGACTCTCCTTGGGTGCCCTTACCCTCTCTGAGAAATGGATGGGAGGATGAGGTAGAAGAAACTGGGGGATCATGGTGTGACGAGGAATAGGGGAGGGGGAAACAGTGATGAGCATGTTGAAAAAACTTTTAAATTAAAAAAAATAATAGTAAAACTTTATGTGATTTAAAATTAGAGGGGACTCATTTGAGGAATGAGGCTTCTTTATTTCTAACCTGTGGTGTCTAGTACAGGCACAGTCACCCTATTAGAGGCTAACTCTACTTGAACTCTTTATATATTTGTATATGTATGTACTTTATGATGATTATACAGTAGTAGTTTTCTACATCACTTTTTTTCAAAGGGTCTTTAGTTAGTAATGGCATTGGCAAAGATTTCAAGAAAGGCTAGTATTGACTCTGATTACTAGTAGCAACTCCTATGCTGAACTATAATTAAACAGAGCAAGCTGGGCAAAGAAAAATACAGTGTATATAGTTTGAAGAGAAAAGGACCACCAAGGAGTATAAGTATTTGAAAGTGTTAGAAGGATAAGGAGACAAGGCCTTGTTTGGGTGGAGTTGGGGGTTTCAAAAGCCTACCTTAGGCCCAGTTTCTCTCTCTCTCTCTCTCTCTCTCTCTCTCTCTCTCTCTCTCTCTCTCTCTCTCTCTCTCTCTGAAATCAGGATGTAATTCTCAGAAAATTCTCCAGCACCAAGCCTGTTTTTCATCTTTTTGCTCCCTGATATGATGATAAAGGACTAAGCCTCTAAAACTTTAAGCCAGGCCCCAATTATATGCTCTCCTTTATAAGACCTGTGCTGGCTATGGCATATCTTCACAGCATTATAATGTAATTAAGACAGTTAATTAACTCTCTTCTGGAATTGTCGGCCAATGGGGTTCTATAAACTCACAAACATTATAGGTTATTGACATTGTTCTTGGTTATTCATCAATAAAACCTCACTGCCAAATACATCACATACTTAAGTTATCAAACATGAAAAAATAAAGCTCGCATTGACATAAAAGTTTTATTCCTACTGGCTAGCTTTCACATTGTTGGAAGCTGCTATGTGATTTATCATGGGAAAATGTGATCAATATTATCTAACCTTGAGGCCTGTAAGCTATAATACTATTGGCCTGACAAAATATGCCCACTGGTGCAGTGATAGCATGAATGCCATTAGAGTAATCAAATACTTTTGATGATATTCAAGGCCTGTTCCTCAAGATGGAACCCATACTTTGCACTATTAGCAGGGCCAAGAATCTGCAGGTGGACAAACCATAAGCCCTAGGGTAAAGCCTACTACTATTAGTCTGCTAAATGGACATTCTCAACCCAACTTTTAATACTTTATCACTATATCCATAGATTATTATTATCTAACTACCCTCTTCAGAGAAGCTATGTGATTAACACAGAGACACACAACTAGCCAGGGTATAGAGAATAAAAGATTATAGAATACTCAGTTCTAAGTGGGACCTTAGAACTTAGGTCTCCACATAAGGATCATGGGCCCTTGAGAAAGAAGTACAGGAAAGACTGCAAGAGCCCAAGGCAGTTGGTGACTATAATGAAACAGTGTGTCCAGGAGATTGTGCTACACCTTAGAGTATTTAGGAAGCACAAATAGAACTCAAATGTGCTTTGTTTTGTTTTCATTTTGTTTTGAGAAGAATTATTATTGGGCAGATATGGAGGAAGGGGTGAATCTTGAAAGAACTGGGGGAGGGGAATGAATATGATCAAAATAAATTACATAAAATTATAGAATTAATAAGATAATATTTTTTAAAAATATTTTAAAATAGAAGATGGCCTTATTATCATCACCAGCTGAGATTCAATAAAAATAAAATATTTTGAACAAAACATTAGCAAACTTCCTACATATATATGTAATATACATATATATAATGTATACAATTACATATGCTCATATGTGACTCTGGGCATATATATGTATATACAAATATAGATATATATGAAATGTATGTAATGATATAAATAACAATATTGATAGATGTGTATTTACAAACAAACCAATAGACAATTCTTACTAAAACAAAAAAAAATAGCAAACCATAAAGTATCTATTTAAGAATTTTTTAATTAAAGAGGAGAGGAATAAACTACTTTTGTGACATTTATCCTTCCATAAACAAGGAATTCTTGATTATAAACTCAGCATAACAACTAATGCTGTGATTTTCTTCATCCAAATCCACAAACTTGATTTGTAGAATCTGAAGTTGCCTTTGGGGGCAGGGTTGGTTTTTTGGTTTTTGAGAAGAGATTTCTCTGTGTAGCTCTGTTTGTGCTGGAACTTGCTGTGTAAATCAGTCTGGCCTCAGACACACAAAGATTCACCTGCTTCTACCTCCTGAATGCTGGGATTAAACGCATGTGCCACCATGTCTGGCTTGAAGTCACCTTTATAAGAAGTCTCCAAATTTCAGCTTTCATCATTTGCAGAGCTTTATATTCAGATCACTTCAAACATAGAGATTATATCCCATGTTTGGCTAAAGACAAGATTTTTTTATAGATTTATGGGAAAAAAAATCTATAAATAAAAAGCAACACTACTTTTCTTCTGGACATAGTTTACAGCTACAGAATTCTCATGAGGGGATGATTTGGCAGACCTCTGATTCATCTTGACTATAACCTTACCACTCTAGGTCATCAGCCAAAAAAAGTCTAAAGTATCCATTAGTTGGTTTGTTACCTGCAGATCCTACCTACATTAAACACTGCACTACTACTATAAACCGGTTACTAGGTTTAGATTTTTAGTAGGCAGCAGTGAGTAAAGAAGAATGATCATTGTGTTGGAACTTCAAATGCAGCAAAAAAGGTATTAAATGCTAAGTGGCACACGATTGTTTCATTTCAATTGCACTGTATTAAATGCTACCAAAGGAAAACGAGCACACAGTACCAAAAGACACGTCCTATTGAGTACAGAGAAAATTACAGTGTGAGCAAAGATTATAAGAAGACGTGGGATTGGCTGAAACAAAAGAAGCAACAAAAGAAGGAAGAGACAAGCGTGTTGAGCTACAAGCCTGGGGATATTCATTAGGCAGAATCAAGTGAAAAGATCATGAATTTAAAAATCAAAAATTCTCTATAACCTTAATGATTACAAATTAACCTCATGTATCACTATCATCTTCCTTAAAACCAGCCTTTCCTGGACAAGAAAGACCAAGGAAGGTAATATGAGCACCTTTTATACAGTAGGTCTCTGTATATGCATTATCTGATTTATCCTCCTAAGACACCTGGTAGAAGAATCATGCTTCTGTTATTCTTGTTTCTGGAAGGAAACTAACTAAACTAATATATTTTCTTGTCTAGAACCAGAATTCAAGCTCAGATACTGATTTCTACAGTGACACTTAAGCATCTGGACTATCTATCCCTTACATTTTGGGAAGAAATATCAAGAAATTATATGAAGTGAGTCTCATAAAACATTTTAAATGTACTTTCCTATTTTAATTAAAGGGTGTTTACCAACTCAGACTAAAATAACTTTAAATTTTTTAATGTATACATTGGGTGGATTGAACAATATTGAAACTTTTCTCTGAAGAATACTAAGAAGGTAAAATAAATCCATTCTCAAGAAATTTAATAAGTTTTTAAATACCCTAATAGTGGGAGACTTCAAAACCCCACTTTCACCCTTGAATAGGTCAACCAGACAGAGACTCAACAGAGAAATAAGGAGTCTAACAGAGGTTATGACACAAATGGATTTAATAGATATCTACAGAAGCTTCCACCCAAATGCAAAGAAATATACATGTTTCTCAGCTCCTCATGGAACTTTCTCTAAAACTGACCACATAATTGGTCATAAAGCAAATAAATGGAAATAATCCCTTGTATCATATCAGAGCACCAAGGCCTAAAGTTAGAGTTCAACAACATCAAAAATCAAAGAAAGTCTACCAACTAAACATCACTCAGCTGAACCACCTCTGGGTCAAGGAAGAAATTAAGAAAGAAATAAGTCTTCCTAGAATTTAACAAAAATGAATCCACAACGTACCCAAAGTTGTGGGACACAATGAAAGCAGTCTTAAGAGGAAAATTCATAGCACTAGATGCCTATATGAAAAGCCTAGAGAAATCCCACACTAGAGAACTAACAGCACAGCTGAAAGCCTTAGAACAATTAGAAGCAAATTTACCTAGAAGGAGTAGACAGCAGGAAATAATCAAACTTAGAGCTGAAATCAATACAATTGAAGCAAAAAAAAAATACAAAGAATCAATGAATCAAAGAGTTGGTTCTTTGAGATAGTCAACAGGATAGATAAACACTTATACAAACCAACAGAAACCTAAGAGACAGTATCCAAATCAACAAAATCAGAAGAATGGGGACATAACAACAGACCCCCAGGAAATCCAGAGAATTAGCAGGTCATACATTAAAAATCTATATTCCACAAAAATAGAAAACCTAGAAGAAATGGACAAGTTATTCGACAGGTATCATTAACCAAAACTAATTAAGACCAGATTAATTACCTAGAGAGACTTATAACCCTAAAGGAAGTTGAATCTGTCATTAAAAGCTTCCCAAGTAAAAAGAGCACAGGTCCAGATGGTTTCAGAACAGAATTCTACCAGACATTCAAAGAAAAATTACTACCATTACTCCTCAAACTGTTTCACACAGTGGAAACTGAAGAAATATTGCCAAATTCTTTTTATGAGGCCAAAATTACCCTAATACTCAAGCCACTCAAAGACGCAACAATGAAGGAGAATTACATATCAATTTCCCTCATGAACATTGATGCTAAAATTATCAACAAAATTTTGGCAAACTGTATACAACAATATATAAAAAAATATCATCCACTATGATCAAATAGGCTTCATTCCAGAAATGCAGAGATGGTTCAACATACGAAAAATCATAAATGTCATCCGTCATATAAACAAACAAAGGCAAAAACCACATGATCATATTCTTAGATGCTGAAAAAGCCTTTGACAAAATCCAACACTCCTTTATGATAAAAGTCCTGAAGAGATCAGGAATACAGGGAAAATACCTAAATATAATAAAGGTGATTTACAAGAAGCTGACAGCCAACATCAAACTTCATGGAGAAAAACTCAAAGGAATCCCACTAAAATCAGGAAATAGACAAGGATGTTCTCTCTCCCCTTGTCTATTCAATACAGTTCTCAAAGTTTTAGCTAAAGCAATAAGAGAACACAAGGAGATTAAAGGGATACAGACTGGAAAAGAAGAAGTAAAACTATCTCTATTTGCAGATTAAATGACTGCATACATAAGTGACCCACAAAATTCTACCAGGGAACTTCTACAGATGATAAACTCCTTCAGCAATGTAGCAGGATACAAGATTAACTCAAAGAAATCAGTACCCCTCCTATGCACTAAAGATAAAAGGGCGGAAAAAGAAATATGGGAAATATCACCCTTTATAATAGCTGCAAATAGCATTAAATACCTTGGAATAACTATAACCAAAGAAGTAACAGATCTATTTGACAAAAACTTTAAATCATTGAAGAAAGAAATTGAAGAGGATATCAGAAAATGGAAAGCTCCCCAATGTTCCTTGATAGGAAGCAATCTACAGATTCAATGCACTGCCCATCAAAATTACAACACAATATTTTATGGACCTTGAAAGAACAATACTTAACTTCATTTGAAATAACAAGAAAGCCAAGACTGCCAAACCCATTTTGCTCAACAAAAGAACCTCAGGAGGCATCGCCATCCCTGACTTCAAGTCATACTATAGAGTTACAGTAATAAAAACAGCCTGGTACTGGCATAAAAACAGACTTGTGGATAAAAGGAATCAAATTGAGGATCCAGGAATTAATCCAAAAACCTATGAATACCTGATCTTTGACAAAGAGGTCCAAAATATTGAATGGAAAAAAAGATAGTATCTTTAACTAATGGTGTTGGCATAGCTGGATGGTAGTGTGTAGAAAAATGCAAATAAATCCAAGCCTGTCACCCTGGACAAAATCAAAACCAAATGGACCAAAGACCTCAACATAAACCCAGCCACTCTGAACTTGATAGAAAAGAATACCCTCCAACTCATTGGCACAGGTAATCACTTCCTAAATATAACACCAGTGGCACAGACACTAAGAACAACAATCAATAAGTGGGACCTCCTGAAACTGAGAAGTTTCTGTAAAGCCAAGGACACTGTCAATAGAACAAAATTACAGCCTACAGAATGGGAAAAGACTTTCACCAACCCTACAAGTGATAGAGGACTGATCTCTAAAATATATAAAGAACTCAAGAAACTAGAGCCCAAAACCTTGAATAACCCAATCAAAAATGGGGTTCAGAACTAAAAAGGGAATTCTCAGCAGAAGAATTACAAATGGCTGAAAAAGGTACTTGAAAAAGTGAGAGAAATGCAAATCAAAACAACTTTGAGATACTACCTTACACCTGTCAGAATGGCTAAGATCAAAGATACAGATGACAGCCTATGATGGAGAGGTTGCAGAGAAAGAGGAACACTCCTCCATTGTTGGTGGGAGTGTAAGCTTGTTCAGCCACTCTGGAATGCAGTATGGCAGCTTCTCAGAAAACTTGGAATCAATTCCCCAAGGTTCCAGCAATACCACTACTGGGTGTATACCCTAAAGATGCACATTCGCATTCCAAAGACATTAGCTCAACTATGTTCATAGCAGCATTATTCGCAATAGCAAGAACCTGGAAACAACCTAGATGCCCCTCAACTGAAGAATGGATTAGCAAACTGTGGTACATCTACACAATGGAGTACTACTTAGCAGTAAGAAATAATTATATCCTAAAATTTGTAGGCAAATGGATGGATTTGGTTGGAGAATATCCTCCTGATCAAGGTATCACAAACCCAGAAAGATAAGTAGGTTATGTACTCACTCATTAGTGGACTTTAAACAAAAAAAGCAAAAAGCAAAGCATGTCCAAGCTGCAAACCACAAACACTGAACAGCTTGGGATCTGAAACACCTTGGACTGACACAGTGGATCCCACTTCCTTTAGAGTAACACCTGACTCAGTCTTGATGTTGGGGTGAGGAAAGTGGATCTGCCCTGAGTGAATCCTGAACTAAGCCATATTGGGACCTTGGGACCTCCTGCCCTTGCTGGGGAGGAGACAAAGAGATGTGGAGAAGAGAGAGTGACTGGGGGAGTGGTGGGAAAGGGAAGGGAGCTTTAACAAAGATATACACGGGTAGAAAATATGACTTTATTCATAATAAAAAAGGAAAAAAGAAGAAATCAAATTTTGTTATAATTCCAAATCATTTAAAATAGCTAGGCAAACAATATTATTTAAGCTAACAAAAGTAGTATTCCTTATAATTTAGCCTAAAATTGTACTCATACTGAATATAAAGTATTCCTTGTGCAATAAAAACATTAAACTTTTCTATATTCTTCTCATTGCTAAGAGACAAGGTATAATTATTTAAATATTTAAGGAACATGTTAAAATTGCATACAAAGATATTTTCAAATGGTGCAAATTTTCCAACAGAAAGGCATCAAATAATGTAGTCTGATAAAGAGAACATGAAGGCAGAATTCACTGCTACAGACAAGAATAGCTTGGGTATGGACATTAAGGCGTAATGCAACCAAATGCAATGAGCCCTGGGAACTGCCAATACAAGATCAACAAGACTTCAGCAGCAGCTAAAAAGGAGAAGAGCTAATAAAAGACGTGGAACTCCAGAAGTTTCAGAGGCTGTGCTGAACTCTATAGAGGGTGTAACTCAAACCTAAATATTGTACTACTTTAAAAAAAAATCTTTAAAACTGATAATACACAAAAATGTGGTTAGAGTAAAAATTGAGTGAACCTACTTTAAAGAAAAACAAAAGAAATACAAGTAGAAAGGTAGACCAAGGCACCATCAGATGAGAAGGTCCAAACCAGTGTAGACAAGAGCTGAAGTGGGAATGTCTACAATACAAGACTAACACATATGAAGTAGACAACTGAAGTTTCTCAAATGTACTTTGGCTCAGGAATAGGTTTTGCTCATCTCACCCTCTATGCTTACAAAGCCTGGTGACCAAATTTATTGTCTAAATTTTATTTCTGTGAGATGTGACCTTAAATCATATTGCTAAAAATAATTTTTCATGTGTTGTGGGATATTTGATCACAGTGTATGAAAATGTCTGTCTGTCCTTCCTTGCCTGCCTAAGGCACTTTCAGATTGGTTTAATAAAGAGCTGAACAGCCAATAACTAGATAAGAGAGGGTAGGTAGGACTTCCAAGCAGAGATAGGAACTCTGGGAAGAATCTGAGGCAGCAGATTCACTAGCAGATACAGAGGAAGTCAGATGTACAGTACTGAGAAAAGGGAATAAGCCATGTGATATAATACAGATTGACATAAACAGGGTAATTGAAGTTTTAAGAGCTAACTGAGAACAATCCTAAGCTAAAGCCAAGCTTTTATACTTTAATAAGTCTCCACGTCATTTTTTGAGAGCTGCTGATCAAAAGAAAGACCAGCTACTTCCATGCGTCTTAACCAGAAAAAAATTATCATGACTTACCTCTAATTCAGTAGGACTTTTATTTGTTTCCCAAGATGTATCACCTCTATTCACACTAGAGTTAACTTTGTGTATCTGAGTTTTCTTGATGTTCTATGAGTTTCTTAGCAGATCATGTCTAAATCACATTTGTATACTATAAGGCATGAAAAAGAGAATTTAAGGTATGTTTGCTGAGATTAGCAAGGAGGATTAGAGGTAGAGGCCTTTCCTGATGACTCTGACGACCTGAGTTCAGGATTCTCCCATCACAAAGTACAGGAGGTTCCTGAAAATTGTTCTCTGGTATCCACAGAATATACTTCTAGAATATACATGCTTGCACACTCACACATTCATGCACACAAAAGTAAAATAGAATGTTAGCTGAAAATTGCTCAACTAACAATACATTTCATATCTAAAAAAAATGGAGAAGTAATTAAATATCTTAGAGTACATGTTTAATGTAAACTACACACCATTGTAGAAGATTATCTTGTAGGATAACTGGCCTGAAACAATAGAAATTTAAAGTAAGAATGAAAAATCAAATATCTATTTTCTAGGAAAAATTATGTTTGTGCTTGTAATTGGTCAGGAAGATGAATGTGTGAAAAACAGCTGAGCAGTATTGAGTCCAGAAGACTGCAATAAGGTAGAAATAAGAGAATGAGAAAAGATGAATTAGCTTTTTGATCTGTTGAAGCTTGTGAAGCACTTAGGAAAGGGTATGCACAGATGTGAAGTATGAGTGGGATCCCTTCTCAGTATGTACCCACAGATTTGGAACAGCATATTGAGGTAAGATGCATCGTATGCGGAAAATATAATAGCAATTTTTATTCTCATGTTGCAGAATAGTATATGACATAAGCTGGAAAAAATAGTGAGGACTTTAAAACAAACAAAACAAAACAAAGGAAACTTTGGTAGTCCTATCTCAGAGTGTCTGGGAAAGGGTTTGGTAATGCTTCAGTTGAAGGCTGAGTATCAAACAGAAGGGTGAACTCTAAATCTAAATTGTGTGTCAAGCCAAACATGTCCACAAGAAGAAAGACTTATTTGCAGATGCTGAATATTTGGACTGCACAGCTCTGTTCATGCTTATGATCTCAAGGCTCTTAATACCATTTTATTCTCAACTCCATACATCCACTCCATGATTAACATGGTTCTGGTACAATGACCTGGAATAAACCAGTTTCAAATGGCCTTGGGTGTTGAACAGTTAGCAACACTACACTATAGCACATACAAATCATTAAGTTCCATGGAGACCAACATGTGACAGACAATCTCAACACTATAGTCAGTTCTCTTTATCACACATGAGAGAGTATTTGTACTGAAAAGAATAGGAATTTATAATCCAGGGTTCCATATTCCTCTAAAGGATATAAAGTAGTACACAGAGTTCTCAGTCTTGTTTTGTAGTTCTGAAAAAGTTATCTGTCCATGTGTACATATGCCTTTTTGTGACAATAGATCCATTGATTTCACTAAATCATTAAACACAGTTAGAAATTTAAGCTTGAGCGTATATGAGACCTCAAAGCCTGCCCCCACAGTGACATACTTTCTCAATCAAGTTTATACCTACTCCAGCAATACTCCCAATAGTGCCACTCTCTTTGGAATCCCTATTCTTTCAAACTACCAGTTCCAAAGCTGTCCTCATATATCTTAGCCTTTTTAATGACACAGGATCTGATGATGTAATGATTTTTTCCTAATTTGGTATAAAGGTTTCCCCTAAAATATAGAAATAATTTAAAGGGGAAAAATATAAAATTTTCCTATGAAAACACTCAAGTTAACTTAATTGCCCCAGAAGGTTATGGTGTCAACAAATTCTTTACCTCTTCCTACTTAGAATCATGAGCTTTGCCTGAGAAAGCCAAAATCAAGACAGTCAAGGAGGCTGGAACATGCCAGAAGTAACTCACAATTTTGACAGTTCACAAGTTGGCCAAAACTCATGGTGTTGACATAATACAGCTTGGAGGACACTGATGTCATCTAGTATTCAAGGGCTGGACTTGTTATGCTTCCTGCATTAACCATACACATACCTCTCTGATTAAAGAGCTATGCTGCACTACCGCCAGGAGCATGTCTGCCAAGATGCAGACCTTTCTCAGTGGTCTTCCCATTCCTCCAACTCTCTTACAGGGTTCCTGTCCAGATCCATCATTTCAATAACCTTTCCCACAACTGCATCAGCATGTTCCTCATCTGTATTCCCATCCCTTGAAACAACTTGGCACTTAATTATAAGGTTTCCTATAAAAGTTTCTAGAAGCTTCAGCTATAAATGCTTTGTCTTCCCCAAAGATCTGTTAAGATCCTTAAGTATCTTGAAAAATGGAAAATTCCAAGGGCTCTTTATACTGTTGAGAACAGCTTGTATAGAAAAGGTCAGATATGATTTAAAAAATGACTTTTTCAAGAGAGAATTCATATAAACAAATGTTCTTATGTGAGCTATCTCATCATGTCATTCAGTATAGCTCACTGTCCCAAACAGCTGTAGGATTTCACTCATGAAACACTAGTACCAAAGTAAAGATCAATGTCATTAGCTATTTACATTACGACTTTTCTAACCATAAACAAATAAATGAAAGCTTACTCTAAGATGAATAGACATCAAAATGCTGAATGAAGACTCTAGCTTAGATCGTTCTTTAACATCATCATTAGAAAATCTTCAGAGGAACACAATACTTAGACCTGCCATTAGTTTTTCATCAAATAGAAAAAAAGAAAAGTAAAATTGGGCCAAGTGTGTGAATGGAGTGGGATTATTGCGAATGGGGGAGCAAAGGGGCACACTTGAAGCAAAGAAAAGAACCAAAAAGAGCCCACATTCTTTGGACAACATAAAGCTGGAGGGAAAATGTCCCTGTTTTATCTGTGACAAAAATGCTTATTGAGGAGATTAAGTGACAGGACAAATCTTAATTTGAGCAGCCAGCAATGGGAATTCCCCTTAGACATGAACTTGGGACTGTACAAGGAAGAATGTAGGCAAATCATGTGATAACAATGTCCAGGGAAATTACCTAGAAAAGGGAAAGCAGGAAACATGAGATGATAAAAGAGTTAAGAGAAGTGAGAGGGATGCTTTGAAGACACATTAGGAAATTATGCTTAATTCCAGGATGAATAAAAAAGGCGAGCATCTGAGGGAGTTAAGCAGATAGGTGACAAGCAATTCTGTCAACTGAGTTCAGTTCTGCTGAATAATAATGTCTTCCATAGACTCACATGCTTATATTCTTGGCCCCCATTAGTGGAACTATACATGAAGGGTTAGGAGGTATGGTCTTGAAGTCTGTCACTAAGGGTGACCTTTGAGATTTCAAAAGCCCACAACAAATGTGTCTCTCTCTTCCTGATACCTGCAGATCAGGATGTAAAGCTGCTGTAGGAAATTTCTACACTGTATAAACATGTGTGGCTATAGTATATGTAATGAAAAACTGAACAACCAAGACCTAGGCAGGAAGTATAGGCGGGATTTCCGGGGAAGAAAGAAAAAGGAGGAAGATCTAGGTGCTCAGGAGGTGCCAGATGATAGACAGAAGTAATAGAAGGTGCAAGATGGAAGAGAGGTAATGTCTCATGATAGAACATAGATTAATATAAAAGAGCTTTTAAGTTATAAGAGCTAGTTAGGAAAAAGTTTATGCTATAGGATGAGCTTACATAATTAAGAAGTCTTTGTGTCATTATTTGGGAATTGGCTGGCAGGACAGGAAAAACTCCTTACATAAATCTCTCAGGTACTTCTCCAGCAACATACCTGATTGAATTCTGCTTCAATGTCCACTATGAAAATAATGAACTGAGCCTCTGAAATCATAATCAAGCAACCAATCAAATTCTTTCTCCTATAAGTGGCCTTGGTCATGGTGTCTCTTCACAGCAATAGAAGAGTGACTGAGACAAGTCTTCTATACAACTGAAACCATGCACAGACTTTCTCAGTATGGGGAACAACATTTCTATTTGTAAGTATAATAATATGTAAAGTAAAAGAGTCTTGTTTCATTAACAAAGTTATGATAAAGAATTTTATAAGTGTGGGAAATAATTAAGTAAAAATATTACACTGGAGCTGAGAAAATAGGTCCGTCAATATAAGCACAAGGAGACTGAACCCTTATAACTTGTATTCAAAAGTATCTAGGCATGGCGGTTCATGATGCCACTCCTAGGAAGGCAGATCCTGTGTTCTCATTGGCCTGCCACCCTATCCTATTTGAAAGTCAAATAAACGAGAGACCCTGAGAAATGACACCTAAGGTTCTCCTTTACCCCCAATGCAAATGCACATGGACTCCCATCCTCTTCACACAAGCACAAGCATTAACACATAAATTCTCACACAAACAATTATGTACATAAACATACATACACAAAAACAGAATAATCACCCATTGGGATAAAATCATGGCTTTCTATCAATGAACTACATCTCCATGTAGACCTCAATCATTTCCATAGCTTCTCTTATATTCCTTAGCACCACAGAGTCTTAATCTTGAGGGTATTGGCCAGGGTCAACAGATTTTAATTACAAAGCACATGCTTTCCAGTATTATTCCAATATCTACTTTAAAAAAAATCTCTAAATATAATCATACTTCTCAGCCTGTACTTTTCATTTCCATTTTAAAGAACATCTCCCTGAAATAAAATAATATTATGATTCTTGACACAGATAGTCTGTAAATATTATATATGACATCATAGTGACACAAAGCATTCATTGGATTAGCCACCTTTACTGCTTTGGATTCCACACTCTGCCCCCAGCAACACACACCAGGCTCTTGTTGGATACACTCTTCCCCAAACACACAGAATGATGAACAATGCTGGCACTTACCATCTGTCCACCCAAATCAAAAGAGCATGAAAGAAAATTTCAGTGGATCTACAAAAGTTGCTCTAGAGTGCTCTAAACTCCCATGACTCAAGTGTTACAAGAAGAGAAAGAGACTTGGCAAGCTCTGTTTTATTTCCATGTTGAAACCTCACTTGGAGCCATGTTAGAGGTTGCAATTGGCACAAATTGCTTCCAAATGTCTCAGTGAACCTTGCTTGATGAGTACAATAGAATCTTTTCTAAGGCAAACTCCTAGCCAGATTTGTTTGGAATTACAACCATAACATGTACCTTCCTAAGCACTTTATCCAGTGTGGAGTGTGCCCTATATTGACTCAGCAGCCATGTCCTAAATATTAAGTCTGTGTTCATGTAGGAATTGCTTTGGTACTCAATATGGCCCCAAAGATTATTACACTGGAATGTTGCTCCCCAGGATGGATAGGTGTCCAGGTAGTAAAATCATTAAAAGGCTAGACAAAGAGGAGAGTGCTTAAGTCATCAAGGACATAGCACTCCAAAGAATTGGTGAAGTTCTTGTGAGACTGATTTATTCTGTCAAGAACAATGTCCAACTAAAGTGAGTGTGGTCCCTGTTCTCCTCTTACTGTCTTACTATGTTATCACTCCCACGCATATTCCCACCATTGTGATGTCCTCTGTCATTGGGACCTTACCTGAGGCTGAACTCAAAAGCCTGCCATGCCCATTTTCCTATTTCAAGCCTCCCAAACTGTGCACCATGCAACCCTACCCCCATGTATTTCATTGTAGCAACAGATTCTTCGCAGGCATTGTTAATTCATTTTCTCTTGTCTGTAATAGGGTCGGCATAGCTTCAGTTTAATTTACCTCTTACTGTACTGTAGCTTTCAAAGATTTCTCCTTTAGCCATTTGGATATAGGTAACTATTTACTATTGCTAGAAGATCATCAAGAAACAGCCTTTAGGCTGGTAATAAAAGCCCAGCTTCCTCCCACCTCTATCTCTGTCAGCCCATTTTCTGAGGCAGGGAACAGCTTCTAAAGTTTCTCTTCATAGCCAGAGAGGGCATGCACTAATTCTCCCACATGTTTATTACAGTGAGTGAGTTGGGAGCTATGTGTATTTTGAATCGATAAATCACTTTAAAGAACATAATCCTGTGTCCATCAATAGTCAGGCATGGCTGGAAGATGGTCTCAGGGGACCCTAGCCCTCACTGCTAAACTATTTGCTTCTGATGGATTCGGTAGAAGAGAAATAATAGCCCTCAGTTGTGTACCCATTAGTGACCCCCCCTACAGGCTCTAATAGATAATTCCAATTTGATGGCCACACAGATAGTCTTAGTGAAACTAAATCAGTCAGAAAACAAAGCAAAAGTCATCTTTGAAAGGCACTAGTAGAAACAAGGGAGGACCTTAATGGAAATAAAAGGGAATTAAGAAAGGGTCAGGAAGACTTAGAATAAATTATAGAAGTGCATGAAGTTGTCAAATGACAAAATTCATCCAATAACAAAATTCATCCAATTTTTAAATTTTTTAAGAAGGTAAACAATATTGGCAATATAATTTGCTTTAATTATTCTAAATAATTAAATGATATCTTTCTAAACTTAAGTCTAACATTTGATGGAAGATCTGTGTTCAAGAATGTTACAGGTGGGAGGCCTGAAGAAATGGTTCAGGGGTAAGAGCACTGGTTGCTTTTCCAAAGGACCTGGGTTCCTTTCCCAGCACCCACATGGGCACTGGCTGACAGTAATCTGTACTCCAGTTCCAAAGAATACAACGCCCTCTATTGGTCTTCAAGGGCACTGCAAAAAAGTGATAAACCAACATAACATTCAGGCAAAATATCATACACATAAAGGAAAATAAAGAAATCATTTTTAAAAAATATATATTTTTTAAAAAACAATGTTCATGGGAGCCCTGCAAAAGGAAAAACAGAGAAGCAACATAAGGCTACAAAATTTGAAGGATTTGAACTAAAGCAATGTACCTATAAGTTTGGATGCGAGAAAATCACATAAAGCTGTTACCTGGAAATCCAATGAGGAAGAAGCATCGGCTTATACTGCTGTTCAGTACAGACTGTGACTGTCTTCCAGGCAGTAGGAACAATGTGGAGAGTCAACAGTCAAACCCTGTGCTTCTGAAAGCTAGAGCCTACCCAGAAATGACTACCTAGAAAACCAGAGTTCATGTGGCCAACGTGCAACCACCCTGAACTCTGTACTAAATATATATCCAAATAAAAACCTGAGACCAGGTCTTAAAACTCACTCTGTAAAAATGAGAATAATTATCTTAGAATAATTAAATGATGACAATGTTATATTTGCTTTTTGTGCTTTCAGTTTGTCTTTTTATACTGAACAAAATTTAGTCTTTTTCTTGGATATGAGGTGAAAAAAAAAATCCTAGCCTCAGAGTTAGAAGGTCAGTTCTGCTGCTCTTAGTGCCAAGTTCTTTGACCAAGTTGCTCAACTCTCCTAGTCTGTTTTCTTGGGTGGCAACATCATATTTAATAATGGCTGATTTTTCCACAGCCATAGATGGAGTATCATTTTCCAGGGTTACTTAGTCACCATTTTGGGAGTGGCGTATAATAATGTTCTTAGCTTTGGATTTTTCTGATGCTTGCTTATGGTAACTGGAAGCATCTTTAGTACATCCTGGAGTCAATCATAAATATTTGGATATCTCAGAGAAGAGGGCTGGAGAAACAGTTCATCAGGTAAGAATACTATCTGCTTCCAGAAAGCCCAGGTTAAATTCCCATCACTCACATGGTAGCTGACAACCATATATGATTATAGTCCTGAGCTATCCAATTCCTTTTTCTGGTTTATGTGGAAACTGGGCATACATGTGATCACAGAAATACCTGTGACAAAACACTCATACACTTAAAATTAAATTTAAATTTTAAGAAGCACAGTAAGATACTCTTCATTCTTTACAGTTTTCATTGCTGGCCACAGGGATGGTCAGGAGAAATGTATTTATTTAACACTCTTAGTTTTGAAATCTTTTCTCAACTGAGTGGCGAAAGAGTAACATGGGGCTATGAGAGGAATCATTGTTTTTTAGATAAAGAGTAAGAAGTGTTCTTCTATTATTCAAGTTTTTTACACTTTAAGTTTTAATATTGACCTCTTAAAATATCAAAATGATTTCTACAAATCACTGCAAATCTTTAAAACTAAGGATATATCTTGGTTATAATTACAAGTAAATGATTGCTATTGCCAAAATATTAAAATTCCTTCCAAGGTGAACAGGATTTGATCACATTCTTAAGTACAAAAACATTTTACTAGTCGTGACTTTCATTATTTCAGAACACTAAAGTTTTATTAAGACACAAAACTTTATAAATAGTATACTTGAAGGAATGCATCCTAATTTCCACCCAGTGGAACACACATTCATCAAGAGTTGGTGATACAGACCTCTTCCTCATTAGAGCCCTCCTATGGCATGAAGATGCAGCTTAATGCATCCCTTGGCCATCATTAGGAAAGCTTCTATTTGCAGTGATTGGGGATTAACACAGAATCCTCCAATTGGCAAAAGGGCAGAGAGTAAGAGACTGAAGTGTTCAGGCTCAAATGATATATCTATATCATATTCCCTCCTCCTCCCAATACATCTACATCATATTCCCTCCTCCCAAGCTTCCTCATCATTTCAGAAGATGGACTAGAAAACCTTCCAGTGGGAGTACATGAAGACAAGGAAACAGTTTCCTCTGAACACAGCAGGATAGCTTCACATGTAACCACAATTGTTGCGACAGCACACATGAGCCAGAGACAAGCTCAAGAGAGACCAAATCCTAGCATGGAAAAGGAAGTTGGACACAAAGTCCCACCCAAGGAGCTATTGGCAACTGATACCTACTGAGACAGGAAGTCTGCTATTTTTGAAGGCGTAGCCCCTGGTAAGTGAATCATACTCTAGTAGAAGGTCATACAGTCAAGAATATGGGGGTAGCACAGATTAGACTTCATGAGAGAAAAAATATTTAAAAAGGAGACAAAATTGGATGAATAGGAAAAGACGGTGGACCTGAGAGGAGATGGAGGAGGAATATATATGGCCAAACACATTGTATGGAATTCTCAACACACTAATAAAAATACATATTTTAAAGGAAAAAAAGAAATCTGTTCAGGAGCCTACATGGGACTGATGTAGGCCCTTTCCATGTGTCTTACAGTGCATATCTTGGGCTTCTTTTTGATGACTCACAGTGAGAAAGGGGCTGTATCTGAATCTTTTGCCTGCTTTTGGGACCCTTTTTCTCATAGTGGGCTGCCTCCTCCAGCTTTAATAAGAGAGAAGTTCCTAGGTTTACTGCAACTTAATATGGCATGTTTAGATGATTGGTTGATATTCATGGGGGCCTGTCCTTTGATGAAGACAAATGGAGTGGATGGGGGGGAATATGAGAAGAAGAGAGAGGGAAAACAGCAGTCAGGATATAGATAGATAGATAGATAGATAGATAGATAGATAGATAGATGGATGGATAAGAAATCAATGACATAATCTATAACCATTTCTTTCAAAGAACTTGGGGCTCCTTTTATCTGATATAAGCACACATGGTTTGGAAGGAAGATGATAAGATGGTCAGAGCCAAGAGGACTGGTATGGTGGGAGGGTTCATGGATCTGAAGGATCTGAAAGAATGGCCAGGAGTCATTTGAGCAGTCATAGACAAAATGTCATAGATAGATGAGGGACATAGGTGCTATAGACCTCATTGGGCATCCTTCTGTTGGGAATAGTATTTTTAGTTAAGTAAAAGTAAACAGGATTATGTAGCTGGGACAGGATTAGATTTCATCCAGGATATAAAAGAACTGATCATGGCAAAAAAAGGAAAAAAGGCAAAATGTCTGCTTGACTTTCCAAAGTCCAGCCTAAGAGGAGTCTAAGGCTGTGGCAAAACAGGTCTACATACAAATATGATGATGGCCTACTGAAGAAATGTGGGGTCTGCTCAATATGAATGATTTATTGAGCTGAACAGCTTTCAAACAAAAGCAAAACATTGAATTTGTAGAAGGTAACATTGTTAATGTTAGTTCCTCAAATCATTCTTGTGAATTAATGGGAAAAGACAGTTCTAAGAGATGGCTTAGTGGTTAAAAGCACTAACTGTTCTTCCGGAGGTCCTGAGTCTGATTCCCAGCATCCACATGGCAGCTAATAACTGTAATTCCAAGATCTGACACTCTTACACAGTTATACATGCAGGCAAAACACCAGTTCACATAAAATAAATATAAATATTAAAAAAAAATCACAAGTGACAAGTGAGGAAGCAGTTGAGGAGTGACTGGTCTTCATGTCCCAGCTGTTCCAACCATCCTCAGGAAAAAAAAATGAGCATCCAGACCAACTGTCAACAGTGATTTTTCCCACTCTGGGGTCAGCATGCAAGTCCCTGGCATATTGATGCTTACTTAAGAAAAAAATCCAAGCTATTTTACATATCTGAGTCATGTTTTTAATAAAGACAATTTAGTAAATACAAATGTGTAAAAATGGCATAAAACCTTGCTGTGTTAACAGTTTGTATTAAGAAGTTCAAAAACTAACAATCTGAAATTGGAGAAAACCTTTTTAAATGTGACTGTTTCTATTGCTCCATCACCCTTTCTGCCAGTCTGCAGATGGGCAGTAAGCTTTTTTAATGCTTATATTGAATCTTCTCCTCAATCAGCCATGTATGTTGAGGCCATGTGAAGGTTTTGTTATACATATATCAAACATCTATGCATTTCTGCTAAATGTTTCAAGAAGTAATTGGTGAATATTCCAAAACCTATGAAAAATACCACTTTCCCTTTTAATTTCTCCCTGTCACATTACATTGTACATTTAGCAAGTCCTTACTTCTAAGAAACAGAAGACTAAGTTTGTATTGAATTGCTTCACTTTAATGGCAACATTAGAAGTTGTATTCCATGCTAACAAAAATAATTGCTTTAAACTAAACTTCAAAGAGTTGTATGTGCCTTTTTTTCTGTTATCTTTGAGGCAGGAAGCCTAGCCCTAGTGTGAACTTCCACTAATCTTGCCAGTTTAAAACAGATTTTGCAAGAACAATTGAATCACACAGCCAGGACACAGTGTTGTACTAATGAAGTTCATCCATCCACTCAAGAAACTTAATAAGCCTTCTCTATCCTTGGAAAAGTAATGGAGATGGTAAGAAACAATCCCTATTCTCAGAGTTCTTGGACTTAGGTAGGAAAGACCAGCTTTGTGCTCCGGATGGAGATCTTTCCAGGCAAAGAAAGACTCTACTGAGATGTGGACTTGGAGGAGACTTTCCAGAAAGTGTGTTGATAAACTGAACTGGCACATGTCAGGCTACCTCTGTAAATTAAAACTTTAATTACAGAGACTGTAATTAAAGTTTTACTGAAATACAAGACAACAGCTCCTGGAAGTACCAACTGTAGCTGCTTTTAGCCTGAGAAATACGGCAGGTGGTGCATGGACCACAGGACTGGCAACAGCACTCTTTGGAGGAAATCTGCCACCTGCTGTGTCAGGCAAAGAGGTGGCTGGGGCCTGACATGTAGTTTGTTTCTTCCAGCTGGGGAAATATATGGCGGGGCACTAAGCGATAAAGAAAAGGTAATATCTTGGAGCTGTATGTGACCTAGTATGGTGAGAAATGTAACCAAAGGAACAACTATGAACTAGACCACAAAGTGCTCTGTCTTAGACAACTGAAGACATTTGGTTTCATAACACAGGAGGTGCCTTGACTTCTAGACTCCAGAACATGCTTTAGGAAAATATGAAACTATTGTATCAACGAAGTCTTCAGATCTATCCGAAGATCTGTGGCACCTTGTAGACCTTTGTGGGACAAGGAGCTTGTGTTTCTTTTGTCTGGAGAGTTAAGAACACACAAGAATAAAATGTAAATAAAAGTAATTCATGGTTTTTGTCAGCAAGATGCAGCTTCCTAGTGACCAATAAGGAATCCTCCTTTCAAAATCCTAAATGTAGGGTCTAAAATTTCTGAGACACAGAGGAGGAATATGTTAGTAGGGAAAATAAAAACAGTTTTAGAATAAAAAAAAAGTCCAAATTTATCCTACTAATGAAATACACATGAAGTTCAGCAGGTTACATACAAAATGAATCGCTCAGCATCCTCCTCCATAAAACAGGGGTTCCACAGTACACATCACAGGGCAGTCACAAGGATGGTAAAAATGCCTTAAGTCTTTAGCCCCAGGCCTGACACAAAGTAGTGGCTCAATAATGTTGGCTGTAGTCACTGACTTTTTAAGTGCCTGCCACATAAAAATACAGACAGTTGATAACTTGTTATTATATTAACATTTTCATTAGAAAATAAGTTTAGCCAATACCAATGTTAATCAGATATATATCCACTTAAGTAGAATACATGTCATCTAAAATGCCTTTATCTCCCCTTCTACAATCAAATTCTTTCAAATGTACATTATAAAATCCTAAAGCCCCCTCCACTTGCCTCCCTCAGCTTGACCCCCTGTCTGTATCAGACAGACTCAGCCATCTCCTGGGAGGTGATGTTGTTAAATATGTGGTACCTTTAAATGATGCCACCCATCTGCTATCTACCTCCAGTTATCACCATTGCATAGAGAATTATATCTGAATCCCATTTCTTCTGCTTCTCCAGAAACTAGTCTCTTTTGTATTTCTGTGGCTTTGCACAACTATTCTTTCTGTCTTGTCTTGTTCAGCAGATAGAAACCTCTTTCTCAATATAACAAAATACTACCATGCTGTATACAGCTCTCTTTAATTCATTCAGAAAATTCTGGTCTGCTACTGCTCCAAGTCCTATTGTGCTTTCACTGGATATATTTTTCATATTCCTTCATTGTTCTGTGACTAACATATATATCTGTCTTGTCTCAGGCTGTGGGTGCCTCCAAGTCATGAATCTTGCCTCACTTGACTTCACACCCTAAACACCTTCTCTATTTCTTGTCTCATAGTCATTATCAGTAAATATTTGCCATGTGAAAAATGAAGTGATAATTACCCTGTGCCTGTCTTCAGGGCTCTGTCCTCATTAAAAAACAGCTGTATTCTCTCCATTAGATTGTGTGGTTGCATGCATTGTGTTGTACAGCATATACAAGGACAGAGGAGAAGACCGCTCCTCCAGGAACTGGGAGGGGACAAATGATCATTAGACAGTGGGGTCAATCAAATGGAGACACAAACCAGCTGCCCACATGCTTCCAGAACTCTCCTAGAGCTGGTTTTGTAACACTAACAGGTCTCAGGTAATTGCTAGCTTCTCACTGCCTGTAAACAAGAGATTACTCTAAAACTAAAAGCATGCATGGATTTTTTTTTCCTTTTCTTTAACACTGCGCAAATTGTTGAAGGTCTTTTAAGAGTCAGAGAAGACAAAACTAATCTTAAAATCCTTTATTCCCTATGTGTTCTCAGAGTCCTGATAGAACACCTTTATTTTTCATGCACTGAATTCTAATCATCACACAATGCATTTATAAATTTTTGTTTCCCGGTGATTCTCTTTTATTCACAGTGCTATATGAAACTGTCAATTCTGTTTGTCTTTACTCTTTATGCCAGGGATGCTTCAAAGAACAGTAATTAATATTTGGCAGATGACAACTAATACATATTGAAGAATAAAAATATATATTATAGTATGTCAGAGGCTAAGAAGTATCTCTGTATCTATTTCTCATTGTTTCATATCTCAGCACAGAAGTGGTCAAAGATAACAGAACAAAGACAAAAAAAAGATAAAAGTATTTCATTTCTTTTTCACTACAAAAAGTTGACAAATGAAGAGATCCAATTCTGTATTCTTTGTTGTTTTATCCCACTGTCTAGCATACCATCTATCTATAGGGAATATTTAATAAACATGTGTTGAAGAAGAAAGATAAGCAAAGAACAAAATGAAAAGGCATGCAACATGGTCTCATGGGAAGTATAATCTACAGAAAAGCAAAAACTTACCAAAGTATCTGGAAAGAAGAAGGGAACAGAAAGATAAGTCAGGAAAAAAGCCCTCCAAGTGACCCAGAAGACTGACAGATAAGTTTAATAGGCAATTCGTATAGGTAACTTTTTCTGGCTTCAGTCACTTGTTAGTACCCGCCTTATGAATTTTTTTAAAAAGCTATTTGTATAATTTATCAAGAAAAAGCTACAACCTTAGTATAGATACATGCACAATAAGAAACAAAGAAAATCTTTGCTGATGATAAAAATTATATTCATGAACAAGGCAAAGATTTTAAGAACCCTGAAACAATGCAATAGCATGACAGCTTTATTCAACTCCTTTATCATGTCTCCTGTGTCATAACCCTTGTGGACCATATCAAGCCATCTCACCTAGGTTAGGACACTTTTTCAGGGTATTTGGTATGCCTAGGAAAACAAAATTATGATATTTATTAGTAATCAAGGATTAAACTCTAGATTCTGGACTTGAAGTTCAGGAACCAGGTTTAGAGTGGTAATGAAGATTCAAATGCAGGAGTCAAGAGCATCCCATCCCCATTGATGGGGAAAAAAACCAACAAAACCAATAGCAAAACCGTTGTTGAGTTTGTTCACTGAATGTGAGCTGTTTATGAATGTGAATAGGCATGCATCTTAAATATGTCAAACTAGCTACTGGCTTTCCTGTTTTATATGTGCTACTAAAACCTGAAAATCAGTATTTCATATGCACTGAGCATTGAAAATTCTCAGTACTCCATACTTTTCATCTACTTTAATCACCAAGATTATGTGACCTCACCCATCATTATGTTTTTTATTTTTTTGTAACTAAGAAGTAAACAGATTTTTTTCTAGTTGAAATTAACTTTGCCAAGGCAATAAAATTTGTGTATATGGTATCAAAGGGATTTTTGTTTGTCAAATATTATACACTGTAGTCACTACCCACAACAATGGGATCAGGGCTTGCTCAATGTTATGGTCAGATGCATCCTCCAAAGGCCAAGTGATAAAAACTTAATCCTACTGCAAAAAGTATAGAGGGTGTGGTTGGGGAGATTTAAGCCTCCAGGGAACCACCCCCTCTTTATATTCTTATTAAAAAAAACTTACAAAATTGTGTTCACTGTCTCCCACTGCAACACCAAGTAAAGAATAAGTGTCTCTTCCCTAAGAACTCTAATGTAATCATAGATGCAGGCAGACAGAGCACAAGCCTGCTAGTGTCTTTACCTGGACAGTGCAGCTTCTAGGACTGTGACCAACACACTTCTGTTCTTTACAAATTATGCTTCCTTGATAGCTGTCTTCTAGCAATAAATAATAGACTGAAACATAGAGCATGTTTGCCTCCTGACTGGTTCACACTACATCTGTTGACATTAATCTAAAATTGGCTCCCAAGCATGACCTTTTTCCTTTGTAATATTCACAAAACTAAAACAAACAGTAACCTTTTAACTGTACCATGTAAAAATGAAATTAAACCTCATCTATTATATTGCACTTATGGTAGTGTCATTCTTTATGTATTTGAGAAGCTACCTTCACACGTAGGCTGTATACTCTGTGGTCTGAAAGAGACCGTGAGGCTCCATGAGGCTGAAAAAGACTATCAATAATAATAATAATAATAATAATAATAATAATAATAAAGCTATACCACTGAGGGCAGAAATCAGTATTGATACCACAAAAATGAAACTTTAATATGACTTTTTATTTCTGCAAATCAAGAGTCAATCCATCATAGCAATAAAATAATAATTTGATGCTGGAAAACAGACTTGATACCCCTATTTTCTTAGCAGCTTGCCCATCGATTACCTCCTTATTTCCTGTCACAAAGGGAAAAAGGAAAGTGAGATGAGAGATAATAAACTAGCTTGAAAAAAAATGAAATCCATTATGATCTTAAACAGATACAGCTAAAAGGTTGCCTCTGTCTCAAGCTCTCTATGTGGCAATTGCAATACTGAGTTTAAAAAAAATGTAACATGTAATAGAAGTATTGGTTAACAAAAGGCCTGGAGTTTAAATTCCTACTATCAGGATAATTCTATGTTTCATAAGGTATGGTATAGCTTTGTGTTCAAAGCTTACTAGAGAGATCAGATACTGGTTCACAGGTTAGAAATAACTGAAGATTCTTATGGTTATTATGAGTGGGATCAGCCACTGGCTTATACAACATTCTCCATCCTTTTAAAATAAGCAATAACTTAAAACCAAAATTGTATAAGAAATATTGCTTTGGAGTGACAGAGAAAAAGATGTATAATAGAAACAGTGATAGTCACTTTTTAGGTCATTGTAATTAGCCAAACAAGAACCTGGAAAGATGTGTGTTCCTCATCCCTGTATGCTGCACATCATGTGTTATCTGAGAGAGAAGATATCAGCAGGGATGTTCACATTAAGGATTTTGAGACAGAAACTGTCTTACATTATTTGGATGAAGCATAAATGCAATGGCAATGCCTTTATTAGAGTTAGGCATAAGAGGAAATGAGTCCATGCAGAAAGGAAGGCTGTGGCGATTGAGAAAGAGAGTAGAGAGGCAATGGTTGTAAGCCAAGAAACAAAACGCTGACAGTCCTCTAGAAACTAGGAGACAAAGCTGCAGAGTCTGTGTCAGAGCCATGGGTCAGTTGCTTTCCTGATATCTTGATTTCTGCCTGTAACACTGATTTCAGACTTATGGGATATAAATCTATAAAAGAATATAGTTTCTGTTGTCTTAATCTACCTGGTTTATGTTTTTTTCTTAAAGTAACCACAGGAAAATAATACAACAGTCAATAAGTTTAATTAAGTATAACTTACTCAATCGCATTTTCCTATTTACGTAGTTCCAGTAACTTTCTTCATCATATACTATAAACAGAAACAGAACAAAAGATCAACTCCCATATATGGTCATCAAATTCTTTATAAGGAAAGTGCATTAGACTCAGTTTATGAACTCTCCAGTCCCTACTCTTGGGCATCAGTCTGAATTTTCCCCACAGCCTCTCAAGATGGGTGCTAATACCTTCCTGCAGTCTTGGTAGATCCATGCTACAAAAGTTGATTTGTTTTAGTTTCTCTAATTAAGAACCATATTTGGGGGAGGAGTCTGAAGGAAATGTGAAAATTACTTTCAACTAAACCTACTGGGGGTGGGGGAATGAAAGAATTGTAGAAAACATTGAGTTTCTATTATTGCCTGGTATGTTGGGGAAACACAGTTTAAAAGTAATTGTAGGGTATTAAACCAAAGCTTTTTAAAAAATTGCTGTCTATGAATAGATAATAAAGCTGAGAATTTAGCTGATCTTTTTCCCAGCATTGGTGATTGACAGCAGGGTCGTATGAATTCTGGGAAAGGACTCCACATTGAGGAAGACTTCCAGCTTCTAATATTTTTATTTCACAAGTGAAAAGAAAATATCTGGCTGCTTTCTCTACAGAATCAACAGTCATTTGGGACAGTTTTTGGTGCCTATTAAAAACTGTAAGTTAATGAAGAAATTTTAATAATGAGATTCAGAACAAGTATTTACAAGAGCAGAAGAAATGTTAATTTATTGGTGCCCTCTAAAGGAACTTATATAAAAAGAAATTTATTTAAAAATCAAAGTTTTAAATTGTGATTATTTTTATTATTGATAAGCGACTTTGAATTAGAGGATTTTCTATCATGTAAGATAACTTTTTTCTATTCTTAAGCATAAGGAGAATAAAGTGTACACTGTGCACTACAGAAACCTTCTGAGGGTTTGCCTCTCTGGTTACAGTAGCTACTTCCCAGAGCATTTTTGCTTCTAACATAAACAAAGCCCTTGTAAACAAAGAATCTGAATGGCTGGGTGTTGATGCAGCATGACCATGATCATGGGAATGTGGCATTTATTAAAGTTCCTCCTTTTGGTGTAAACAAGCATTTATTTTTCCAGAAAGACCAGGAAAACAAATTATTGTTCACATGTTTCAAGAAGAAAGATTTTCATTAAATATTTAGAAGACAGCATATTTTCTACTAACATTTTTGCAGATTTGTTTATTTGCAAAATAATAAGCAGCCTTTTGCTAAAGGTGAGAATTCTGGACAAGCTTAAACAGCCCAACTGCTAGTTAGTTAATTTCTTTGGGTCATAATTCTCTTAACTGTCACAGTAAATAGTTAATAGAAGAACAGAAGAATTGAAGTGTTTGAAAGAACAGAAGAATTGAAGTGTTTGAAATAAATAACTTTACCAAGTTTGAAATAAAACTTGGTAAAAAGGAAAATATCAAAAAAATTTCTCAAGAAGTTCTACTCTACTATCAATGAGCATGTGCTTAATACTGTTGAATTATGCATTTAATGCATAAAATAATAAATTGTATGTTGTATTATATTGTGGCACAATAAAAATTTAAAATTCACATTTAAATAATTTGATAATATTGTCTTTTTATTATGAATAAAGAAGTCACATTTTCTATCCTTGTATATCCTTAATCAAGGTTCCTTCCCCCTCCCACCACATCAGCTCATTCTTTCATCTCCACATCTCCCCATCCTTCGCCATGGGCAGGTGATCCCAAGGTCCCAAGGTCCCAGTATTGCTTAGCTCAGTCTCCACTCCTGGCAAATCCAGTTTTCTCCTCCCAACATCAAAACTGAGTCAGGTGTTCCTCTAGGGGGAGTGGGATCCAAGGTGTCCGTTCAAGGTGTTTCCTCAGTGGTTGTAGTTTGCAGCTTGGGCATGCTTTTCTTTTCTTTTCTTTTCTTTTCTTTTCTTTTCTTTCTATCTTTCTTTTTTTTTGTTTGTTTGTTTGTTTAGAGCCCACTAATGAGTGAGTACATCCCCTGCTTATCTTTCTGGGTTTGTGATAGCTCGCTCAGAAGGACATTCTCCAAATCCATATCCATCTATTTGCCTGCAAATTTTAGGATATCATTTTTTCTTACAGCTGAGTAGTACTCCATTGTGTAGATGTACTACAGTTTCTTAATCCATTCTTCAGTTGAGGGGCATCTCGGTTGTTTCCAGGTTCTTGCTATTACGGGTAATGCTGCTATGAACATAGTTGAGCTAATGCCATTGGAGTGCGACTGTGCGTCTTTTGGGTATATACCCAGAAGTGGTATTGATGGGTCCTTGGGGAAACTGATTCTCAGTTTTCTAAGAAACCGCCATATTGCATTCCAGAGTGGCTGAACAAGCTTACACTCCCACCAACAATGGAGGAGTGTTACCCTTGCTCTGCACCCTCTCCAGCATAGGCTGTCATCTGTGTCTTTTATATTAGCCATTCTGATAGGTGTCAGGTAGTATCTCAAAATTGTTTTGATTTGCATTTCTCTGATGGCTAAAGATGATGAGCACTTTTTCAAGTGCCTTTCAGCCATTTGTAATTCTTCTGCTGAGAATTCCCCTTTTAGTTCTGAACCCCATTTTTTGATTGGGTTATTCAAGGTTTCAGGCTCTAGATTCTTGAGTTCTTTATATATCTTAGAGATCAGTCCTCTATCACTTGTAGGGTTGGTGAAAATCTTTTCCCATTCTGTAGGCTGTCATTTAGTCCTATTGACAGTATCCTTGGCTTTACAGAAGCTTCTCAGTTTCAGGAGATCCCATTTATTGATTGTTGTTCTTAGTGTCTGTGCCACTGGTGTTATATTTAGGAAGTGGTCGCCTGTGCCAATTCGTAGAAGTGTATTTCCCACTTTCTTTTCTATCAAGTTCAAAGTGGCTTGGTTTATGTTGAGGTCTTTGATCCACTTGGATTTGAGTTTTGTGCAGGGTGACAGAAACATGCCAGGTAATATTGTCTTAATACAGCTTATT
Source organism: Sigmodon hispidus (assembly GCA_004025045.1). Lineage (NCBI taxonomy): Eukaryota > Metazoa > Chordata > Mammalia > Rodentia > Cricetidae > Sigmodon > Sigmodon hispidus. The sequence goes on along the minus strand of PVIH01001154.1, from coordinate 189,543 downwards.
TCCTTCCTATAACATTTGAGATCAATGATTTATCCCATATTAAGAATAATTATCTTCTTGCCTAAATTGCAATACAAACCTTAGGGCTATTTTTTAATACTCTAAGTCATTAATGCTCCTGTTTTTTATTCAATAAAACCCAATAAATCTATTATTTCAAATCAAACTATTAGTTGTTAATAGTCAACCATCAATCATTGTCCAGCTGATTATGATTTAATTACATTTAAGTTTTTCTACTACTTTATTTTAGCATATAGTTTTTATGATTTCTTCATTCAAAACTCCATTAATATTAGCTAACCTCAATGTGTTATGATGGTCTTCATAAGAAGGGAAACAGGGACCTGAGACAATATGTCATGTGTGCTATTGACAGTCTCTTATAGATGGAAAAGGAAACAAGAAAATGAGATAAACTAAAAGTTTGGAAATTCACACTTAATGCCCTGCAGACTACTTTCTTCCTCAAAGGTCCACCCACTAACCATCAATGGATTTGTGTTCTATAGACATTTCTCTCCTTTAGGAAATGTTCATGAAAAATTATGTACATCTCTAAAGGAAATTCTGTAGTTCAGGGTAGAAGATGTCACCCTAAAATATGCCACATTGGTGCAAGGATTATTTTCAGCTGACAGTGCGGAGGTGCGTTATCCCCTGCTTGTCTAAAAGCAAAATGTAAGTTTACAAAAATCTTCTTCCACTCTTACCAGGGAAGGTGAGAAAACCCTGTGTGAAAGATACTTCACAGATCCTTAGTAGTCTAGAGACAGCATGTGGAATCCACCTAGCCGAAGGGACAAGGCAGCCTTTGTTTTCTGTCATTTTCCCACAATTTGCCACACTAAAGATCAATCCACTTTTCCTTTCTTTGTTGTGTTACTTACATAAAACAAAAATGTTCTGAGGCCACCATACAAGACAGAGCTCAGACTTATTCTTTGAAATTTTACTATTTTCCAATTATTTCTCCAATAGACATATATATGGACTGAATATGTCAATAAACTTCTTTTCCCTTTCTTTCTTATATTTTTTTATTTTCTTTTTTCTTTCTTATTAATTCATTTTGCTGCATGTTTCCCAGGTAAGAGCTTAGAAAATAGAGAGAAAAGTAGAAAATTGTTTTTCCTCCAATGTGATAACAAATAGCACATAAGTGGTAACATGACTACCAACTCATGAAAAAGTATCAGTATTCTAACACACTCAAGATAAAACACAAGAAGAAAAGTGACCCTGATGAAGGAAATACAGCTAATAAATACAGCAAGAAATGTCATCTAAATGCATTATTAGAATAATGGTTTTCTCCTTAAACTTGAGGGACCCTTGATTAGAGATCACTCAGTCTTCATCCACTGCTGGGTTAAGGCCAAATAAAAACAAGTGATGATCCTTTATGTACATGCCAAAAAAATTTTAGTGAAACTTATGGAGTTTTGCTATATTTAATTTGAAAGTCCTACCCCCTTATACTTTGACAATAACACAATTCAATGTATTTTATGTAGAATAAATTTGAGTTCTTCCAAATAAGAAAAAAAAATTTCAAGATCACTGAGATTTAAAAAGGATTCCAAATGAGATACACTGGGCTGGAACTATGTAACACTACTAAATTTGATTTCACAGAGTTATCCCTTAAAAACTACTCAGCTAATACTTAAAATATACTCATTATTTAATATTTCCCAGTATCTCTGGATCTTTAAAACAACTCTGTTACAGCAACTAAAGATGCTTTTTTTTGCTCAGATTTTTAACATAATTTCTAAACCTTCGCCTACTTTGTCTCATCATACTTATCTGAAAGATAGGTGATCATTAAAAATTCCATTCTCTTGTCATCAAAATACAATATCTACAGAGCAAAACCCACTCCCTCTAAACTTCGGCCCACTGGCAAGTTCATGTTACGCCAGCCCTCTGCACAGCTGAGCATTAAGAGCTCTGCTCCGTGTCCAGCAATTTCACACTGCCAATTTCATGAGGCAGAGTTTCTACAATGACTCCATTTCTGCTCTAACTGAGTTGTTTTGCTTGCATTACCACTAAATCCACTTCTTAGGCCTGGAGAAGATCTTAACCTTTTGAGAAATAACTGCACTGAAATATTCTACGAAACGGATGAAGAAGAAAAATCCACTAAGGTCAGAAAATTCAGAAATAGAATTTTGTGTTCATGAATCACTCTTCAGAGATTATTTTGTAATGTGACCTGCATATGGAAGCATCATCCCATCTAAACAAGGAAGAAAAGTGGCATTTGCCAAGGAACCATTCTCTTACACTGTAAGACTAGTTTTCTGTTGCCATTATCTTAGTAACAGTCTTCTAGAACTATAACCTGTCACCATGAAGGCAGATTCTTTTCCCTCAGTATTTTATACTCATTAGTGAAATTGTGGGTAAGAATCATTATGTATATTATTCTAGAAATTAAAAAAACAATGTAGATAAACTTAAGAAGTACGTATATTCCAAAGAAATTTGAAAAGACAATTTAGAATATTACCATATTGGAGAGCTGGCAGCTTTCTCTCACCAACTTAAGAAATGATCTCTGCCATTTCTGGCAGTTTGCATCGTCCTGCTTCATGGCATGTCATAACATAGAGAAGAGTTATGTCCTTTTATTTTAAATTCATTAATTTTTTCATTTATTATACAGCTCAATTGCATTTCCCGTCCCTTACCCTCTCCTCTCTCCCCTCCCAACCACACCTCTGCTGTTTCTGTTCAAGGCTCCCATGGGTGTCAACAAAGCACTGCATACTATGTTGAGGTGGGACTAAGCTCTTCCCCTTTGTATTAAGACTGAGCAAGGCAACTCAGTTTGGGTAATAGGGTCGCAAAAGCCAGATCAAGCATTAGAGACTGCTAGAAGTCCCACAAACAGACAAAGCTACACAACTGTCACACATATGAGGGGGCCTAGGTCGGTCCCATGCAGGCTCCTTAGTCATCAATCCAGATTCTGTGAGCTCCTGTGAGTACAGGTTAGGTGTTTCTGTGGGTTCTCTTATGATGACCTTGACCTTCCTTCCTGGCTGCTACAATTCTTCCTTCTTTTCTTCAACAGGGTTCCCGGAGCTCAGCCCAGTGCCTGGCTGTGGATCTCTGCACATAAGATGAAGGTTCTCTGATGACAATTAAGGTAGTCACCAAGCTGACTACAGGAGATGGCCAGTTCAGGCACCCTCTCCACTATTGCTAGGAGCCTTAGCTGGGATCATCCAGTGGATTCCTGGGAGTGTCCCTGGCACCAGGTCCCCCCACCAAATAACCTCCCCATCAAGACATCTCTTTCATTATATCACCCATCCTGTCCCCAACCCATCCAACCAGATCCATTTACGTCTCTTTCCCCACCCTAGTTTTCTGAGGAGATCTACTCTATTTTCCCTTCCTAGGGAAATCCATGCATCTCTTTGAATCCTCCTTGTTAACTAGCCTTTCTGGAACTATAGATTGTTGCAGGTCTTTCAACGGTTGGCCAGTTGGTGGGGATTGTCAAGGGGTATGTTCTTAATGCAGCTAAAATTATTAAAATATCAACCAAGATGTGATACGCTTAAACTACCTCCAAATTCAGTATGGTTTTGCCTTATCAGAAAGGGGGATCAAGGGGCTGATTGAGATCATATTGTTTCTAGACTTTTAATATGCTTGATCTTAACAACAGCATGTACTGTTTAATAGTCTTCCAACATTTCAGGGTCTGGTTCTGGTTTGTTCTCTAAGTTCACATTGTTTAAGTTTTCAAGGGTGCCTTAAAGATTCCCCACAGCATTTCAAAGTCCTAAGTTTCTTTATACCATGTTCAACAATAGGTTTTATTTGTATTTATTCCTGAATTTATCAGAAACTGGCCTTTAGGTACCCTAGGACATGTAATCACATAGTATTTTCCTAACCAACTTTCTAAGAGATTTGAGACTTCTGTGAAAATACTGCAGTTAAACTCATATTGAATAAGACCCAAGATACATATTGAATATACATGCTACCTAAGCAATATATGCAGATAAAAACATATGTGTTCTTCACTGGCAAATCAAACAGAAAAATAAGAAAGAATCATCAAGCAAGTTAAATAACAGGAATAAGGTAACATCACAAGAGATGGAGCTAACTAAAAATGTTACTCATAGTGCTAATTTGCCTTGATTCCTACTTGAAATTCCCAATTGCTCTTAGTGAGTTACCATGCCTTTTCTTTTTCTTTTTTCTTTTCTTTTTTTGTATAATGCTATTTAACAGAGGACCTAGACCCTCTGGCCTTCTAATTTTCAAGCATCCTTCTGTGTTACATTATCATCTTCATCTTTATGCCATCAACATTTTCAGCACACCACCTGATAGTCTTTATTTTCAAACATTGCCTAATTATACAGACCTTCCCAGTTGCCTGGTCAGTTTTCTCAGTTCTCTGCTATATAAACAATAGTCAACTCAGTCACAGCCTTTATTTCCTCCATCCCCCAGCCTCTTCCAGCCTGGCTCCTGGTCCCATCACTATAGAAACGTTGCTCTTGACAAAGAATCCAGACTGTCAAATCAGTGAGTATTCCACTCCCTCCATCACCTTTCCTTTCCTAAAAGTCTCCCCGGATTAACTCTAACTCTGAGGTCTCCCTAGGCTGCAGTCACAGATTTAATTAATCAACATAATACCATCATCAGTTTCTTACCTTGACAAGTAGGAAATGTAGACATCACTCACTTGTCACCTATGACCAAATGGCAGCACCTTGGCTATGGGCCATAATTAAAAAAGTCAATTCCTGTGTGAGTTAATGAAGACACTGAAGGCTCAAGTTATTTGGCTAATTCTGTTTTAACCTCAGGACAAACCGGGGAACTGTTTCATTAAAGTCTCTTATTTCACTTGTCACTTTTAATTATGTGTGCAGGTGTCAGAGGCATTGTGTACCTGGAACTGGTGTTACAGGTGGTAGGAGCTGCCTGATATGGGTGCTGGAAACAAACTGAGGTCTTCTGGAAGAGATGCTCTTAAAACTGAGCCAGCTCTCCAGCCCTTTTTTGTCATATTGTTGATAGTAGCTACTAAACATAAACACACATATACATGCATGCATACATACATACATACATACATAATAGAGAGAGGGAGAGAAGAGCGGAAGAGGAGGAAAGGAGGTTCTATATTGTTTCATTGATAAATTTAGTGTTCTAGATCTTGTTTTGACTGACACAATAGAAAAAAACTTCAGAGTTTATTTAAAACTTGGTAAGTAAGTGATTCACTATATTAAAAACAGTGAAAGGAACATAAGCTAAAACTTCAGATCACAGAAGCACAATTTGATGCCCTCAGTGGTGGTAATGAATTATTTCCAGTAACAAATTAGTAGTTTTTCATTTGATATTTTTTTTGTCTGAAAATAAGCTGCTAACTACACCATTTCATTGCTTTCACTAACAAGGACCTGACTTGACCTCACCATCTATATCAAGAATAAAGGATCTTGTTGAGGACAGAGGTAAACTGTTTTCCCCTCATCTCACTTCCCGATTCACAAGTCAGCCAAGCACTGCAGGCAAAGGATGGATGTGGCTGTCTGTGAATGACATCACTCTGCTCTCTTAGCTGATTGTGGTTACAAATGACTCCACTGCTCGAAAATTTAGTTTGTTCATCTATAATTTGGACAACCAAATAAAACCTATTCAGAATGATGTAAAACATCTATGTCTGGGTATGTTCACTGTGCTCTGTCCCTTACCTTCATTGTGTTTCTAGAACATGCGAGATAGAAGCAAGATAGGAGGAATGTCCTGAAGTTGAGTGCTAAATGGTTGAGTATCAAATGATACTTGAGGGACATGCAAGGTATTTTTGCTAGTCAGATGTTTTCCCCCGGAAGAAGCTATGCCAGCCTTCTATAATATGAGTTTCACAAGCTGTGCAGTAATACAATATGCTGTGAATTACCTCACTATTCACATCAGCACAGAGCTGTGATAATATCATAACAGTCCAGTAGTCTGTCTCCATCAGTATAGGCAAAGGCACCAGTATTAAAGACTCAATACTTCTGCAAATTGTTTTTCCTCTCCCTGCTGTATGTAATGGGTCAGGGACAAACAGAGGGTTTAACTGATACTCATCTCTAGTTCCTTCTGCATTTGTTTAATTAAGAGCATTTGGTCTTGATAACAGGAAGTAAGCTTTTGCTTTAGCTATGGTTGCCACTGGATCCTATAGTGTTATTTAATAACTTGACCAAACTTTGAAATTATAAACTATTATTGTATCTGTAACCCAAATCATTCTCACTATGACAGTAATCACCACTATTTATCTTCTAAGAAAAGCTAATTTCACTTACTGATGGCATATCAAATACTTTTAAATGATTAAATACTCATATTTATTACAATGACTTGCCAGTCATTTCACATGAAGGGAAGTAGCTTTTAAGCCCATTTTTTGGTTTGCAATCTGTCTGTATGTGGAAAGATGATTTGTGACATGAAGCCAGAGAAAATGGGAATTCCTTTTCCTGAAAGTGGCTCTCACTCTCTGTGTGACCACAAATATAAGGCCCAATTCTGCTCCATCCTCTCAGTAAATCTGGAAGCTTTGTTTATGGTTCTGGGACCAAACCCAGGACCTTCCATGATAATCCCTTAACCTGTGGGAAGGGGTGATTTCTTAAAATCATATAAAGACAACAAAGAAATATAATAGATAGAGTTGACTACCTCATTACCCTCATATGTCTGTAGGTTGTTATAAGGTCCATCACTGTTCTTTACCATAAGTACAATATACCCAAAAGCAGCAAAGAGAAATCTTTCCATCAGGGGTCAGGGTCCTACATCTTTAGTGTTTGCTTTGGTTTTCATAGCCCTCCAAAAATCTAGTGTTCAGCTTTCTGTTCCTGTGGCAGGCTTCATGGGCTTTTCACTGCAGTCTATATTAACTAGCTGCAGAATTTCTGAGCCTCCAAAGCCAATCACCTGCTTGGCACTTATCATCTGTACATTCATGAATGCATCTGTTCATTTTCCTATAATTCCAAACAAGTGCTAGGACTTCAGGTTCCAAACATAGCCCAGACATGCTCAGGTTTGATGTTGAGTCCCAAACCAAGATGGCCTTCTTTAACTACTACACAGGTGGACTTTTGATCTAATCATAGCTGCTCTAGGCCACCGAGCATTTCAGCTTTCAGCTATCTCCGCTTCTAATTTAGAAGCCTTGTACACCTTGAAAATTTTCTAAAGTTTACTATAGAAGGACATTCTACAATAGACTAAAAGTACTGTCCCCCACCAAAAATAAATAAATAAGCTTTGCATGATGAAATTCATCCTACCATAAGCATAGTTGGGGATGTGTCTCTAGGTGCTTAGGTCAGGACTGTTGTCTTGCCCTCATAAATAGGGTGATAATTTAAATAAGAACACCACCAACAACAAAAATAACTGATCCCTTTTAATCTTGGTAAAATTACAATATAAACACTGTTATCTAGGAAAGCTCCACCAACAAATAAGTCCAGTTTGGCTTTCCAACTTGTAGAAATGTAAAAGGTAACTTTCTATCATTAATAACCCCTCCAGTCTGTGGTATTTTGTTATAGTAGCCTAAACAGACTAAAACACAGCTTCATCCTCCTTGACAGATACTATAGGGAAAGTAATCTATTTGTTGATCCCTGAAAGTTTATGTTTTAAGTACTGTTTATTGTCATTAAGGTCTGGTTTAGGCAATCACACATAGTCTGCTATTGTGGGAAATTATCTACTATTGTTTCTAGATATAATATATTCCTTGGGGTCAACATTTCTTTAGTGTATTTCTAGTCAGTTTTTTTCAGGGTAAAATTTCCTAGACTTTGTAACAACACCATATTTTCTTGAAATGTCACTTTCTTTCTTTCTTTTTTTTTAAGAAAAGAAGGACATTGGGTAGATGTTTGAACAGCTAAGAGTACTGCTTTTACAGAGGATCAGGGCTCCATTACCAGTACCCACATAGTAGCTATGAACCATTGTTAACCATCAGATTCCAGAGGATCTGATGTCTTCTTTTGGCCTCTGTGGGCACTGCACACATTTGGCACATAGACATGCATACAGGCAAAACATCCATACACATAAGTAAACTTCAGAAAATATTGTAAAGAAAAGGAGATGCCACTTCCTATCATTTTTTACCTGTTCATTTTAAGACAATCTGTTGGTCTGTCCTCAGTTACTGCTAATATTTCTCCATTTATGCTTTCTTATATGCAAAGACCAAGTAATTACTTATTATTATAATCACTCATTATTTATGGGCAAAAGAGACACGTACTCCTATGAAACATCAGATATCCTCAGATTAGTGGAAACATGGCAAGAGCTCTCTATAAAGAATAGCTGTGATTCAAAATTTCTAATTATGGGTCTTAGGTTTTTATTGTCATAAATGCTGTTAGCAATAGCAAGTTAAGAGGAGAGGGTCTATTTCAGCTCACAGTTAACAGTCTATCAACTGGGGGAAGTTGGGGCAGAAAGTCAAGCACAGCCATGGAGGGGTGGTGCCTACTGCCTTGCTCTCCATGAGTTTCTCAGCTTTCTTCTAACAATACTATCTGCCCAGAGGTGGCACTGCCATTGCTATCTGGGCCCTCCGACAACAAACAGTAATCAAGAAAATGCACCACCCACTTGCCTACAGGCAAATCTTATTATGGCATTTTCTCAGTAGAGGTTCTCTCTTCCCAAATGAATCTAACTTGTGTCAAGTTGATATAAATCTAGCCAGGACAGAATTTTTTTTCAATAATAAAACTTAGAAACTGGTAAAATTGTACCTTGCACCATCTGTTTAAAAGATACTGAATGAGCTAAAATAGATGGGCAATGATGGATACTTTTTCAATTCCAGCACTTGGGATGCAGAGGCAGGTGGATCTCTGAATTTGAGGCCAGCCTGGTCTATAGAGTCAGTTCCAGGACAGCCAGGGCTACACATAGAAACTCTGTCTTGAAACAAACAAACAAAAATATGTATTTTCATATATATATATATGGAAGGTGTGGTCTAGGGCGATGGGTCAGTATAGTAGGTAAAGTGCTTACTATACAAGCATGTGGTCCTGAGTTCAGATTCTGCAGCAGATGACAGTAATCATAGTACTGCTACAGCCAGGTGAGAACCAGAAACAGGAATTCCTGGAAACTCACAGGCCAGCCAGCTTGGCAGCATTCCCAGCAATGAACAAGACAACCTGTCTCAAACTAGGTAGAATGCAATGGCCAACACTTGAGATTGTCTTCTGCCTTCTACACGCAACTATAGCATGTGTACACCCTCACACATGCATACATGCACACACACAAACACACACACAGAGGTGCACATCACACTCATCATATATATTCGTCACATACAAACACATAAAAATAATATAAAAATGATTTATGTGTATTATGTATATGGTTTCAATGCTGTGAGCCAAGAACTGGAAATTACATCATTTGTTTATGATTCCAACTGATAGTTTCCCTCACTGGCTTGACCAGTCTTATCAAACAATTTAGCAAATTAATAATACAATTAAGACATGCCTGGTACATTTGAAATCTATACAAACATTATGCAAGCTGTGTGTATTTCGCACACATGTGTGCACATGTGGCCAGAGGACAACACTGAGTGTCTTCCCCTATTGGTTTTTACCTTATGTTTTGAGATGGGGTTGGGTCTCTTCTTTTCACCATAGAATATTGTATTGCCCAATTTCATCCATGTAAACAGAGCATTTTGACCATATGCACTCCCAACTCCCATTCCCAAACTCACTTCTACTCCCTCCAAGAACCCCCAACTCCTCTCCCAGGCCTTTCAAAAGCCTCCCATGCCTTCCCAGGCCTTTTTGTCCTCTTTTTGTTAAAAACCCACTGTGTCCAGTTACTGCTGCCTGTTGAAATGTTGGTTGCGCTTAGTGACTTGATTTTTTTACAGATAGCCAAGGCAGCAGTGAACTTGTGGGTGTGATGGCTATTGCTTGCCCTGAAGACAGAATTTCATAGCATTCCTCTCTGTTGTCCTCTGGGTCTTACTTTCTTTCTACCCTTTCCACAACCCCTCTTGTTCTAGAATATTATTTTAAGATGTATTGCATTTGTTTGTGCTGTGCAGCATTTGTTTTTGATGATGCAAAGATGTGCTGCATTTCTTTAACCCTATGAAGTTGTGTTACTTTGCCTGCCTAAAACACCTGATGGTCTAATGAAGAGCTGAATGGCCATTATCAAAGCAGGAAATAGGATAGGTGGAGCTGGTAGGCAGAGAGAATAAACAGAAGAATCTTGGAGGAAGAGCAATAAGGTAGGAGGAGCAAGAAAACCAGGAGAGGAGTATACCAGGGGACAGCCACCAAGCCACACAGCCAGCCACAGAGTAAGAGGAAAAGTAAGATATACAGAAGAGAAAGGTAAAGACCTACAAGCAAAAGGTAGATGGGATAATTTAAGAAAAGCTGGCTAAAACAAGTCAAGCTAAGGCTGGACATTTATAAGAAATATTAAGTCTCTGTGTGTGATTTATTTGAAGCAGGGTGGCAGGCCCCCCAAAAGAGTAAAAAACAACCAACAATGCTCTCTTCCATAATGTTTGATGTGGGGTCTCTTTATTGATCTAGAGTTCTCCATTGTAGCTAGGGAATCTGGCCAGCAAACCCTGGGGAGTCTTTGTCTCTGTCCTCTCTTTTCTCCAACTCCACTACCAGGGTCACAGATGCTGCTATGACCAACATTTTTATGGACACTGAGGAGCGTGGGTGCTCATGTCTTCATATCCACTAAGTCATATATCCCAAGTTCCTTCCTCTTCTGTTTTTAAAGTTATCATGTAATCCTTCCCTTTATATCAAGTTAGTCTTTCAAAAGGCTTTCCCACATTCCTTTCTCATATGTCTTGTGAGGCTTCACCTGTACAGACTGGTACTATAAAAACAATGGATAAAAAGCATTCCTATTTCCAAGTCTACTGAGGTTATTTCTACCTGTACTGTTTTCACTCTGAATCCCATACTCCAAAAAGAAAAGGGTACATTGAGTAATATAACAATGTCCATGGAAACAGAATAATGATGGACTCCAGCACTCTAATATTCACTACCTGGGACATGTTAGTTTGCAAAGCAAATAGGGATTAAGGTTGCAGATGAACCAAGATTGCTAAAGTCTCTGGATTATGTAGACATATCCAACATAATCTTAATGTGAGAGGCAGAAAAAGCTATGTGATGGAAGGGGAATAGAGCCAACTTTCTTACCTTCAACACAGAGGAAGCAGCCATGAGCTACAAGATGCTGGAGAAGTTAAATCAATGATTTTTCCCTAGAAACCACAGAGGAAAAGCAGTCTTGCTGTTCTGTGCCGAGAAGCCCATGTCAGACTTCTGAACTGCAGAGCTCTAAAGCATCTGTATTAACTAATCTGCTAAGTTTATACTCATTCCATTGCAACAGTGAGAATACAAGATAATGCCCCACATTTTTTTAATCCTAAAAGCAAAAACTTTAATTCAGAAACAGCTTGACAATTTATCTTTGCATAACCCACGTCTTAACAACACTTTAATTGGCCTCCACAATTAAAAGGCCAGCTACTCTCTGCCAGTTAACCAAACACAGTGACCCAATTAAAGTCTAAGGCCTGACAGTATAGTAACACATGGATTACTCTCTCTACTTTAAAAAAATATCTCTCTCAAGAATTCATCTTGGCTTATGGATTATGACAAAGTGTAAGCATAATAAGGTATATCAGTCAGTGAGGGGAGATTTGCTTTAGACACATTTCAACTAATAACTGAGAAAGGAAAGACAGAATTACATCATCATGTTGCAGTCTCTGGTAATAACAGAAGTGGGGAGGGGATTGCTCCTGGCCAGGAATCAGCAGACCTCAGTAAGGGTTGATCCAGAGTACAGCTACTGCTCTTTCCCTGAAAGCTAATGGCTACTTGCATAATTTTTAAATATCTAAAAACATCAAAAAGAATCTAATGTTTCATAACACATAAAAGTGATACAAAATTTATATTTGGGTATTTACAAATAATATTTTGTTAGGCACAATGATGCCCATGTATTACTAGTACGTGTGATGTGTTTGTCCTGTAGCAGCAGAACGAAGCAGCTACAAGACGCTTCGTGGCATTGCAGAATCCAAAACATTTGCTTTCTTCGAGGGAATGATTTCCTGGCTCCATGTCTAAGCAATGGGCATCAGTTTCAGCTACAGCACAAAATTGGAAGCAAACAGAACATTCATGAAATATTCTCACCAATAAATCAGATTTAAACTGACTGAGTCACACAGCTAATTTGTGGGGAATAATAGTGGACAGTGGGACACGTGCACTGTCAGACACATTCAATGGAGGAGAAATGTGGAGACCTCTATGAGAGAAGTTTGTTTTCTCTGACAAAATCATTTTTTAGAGGAAAAAGTAGACCAGGAGAGAAGATCTATAGGCCAAAGGGATAATTGCAACATGTCAATTCCATTTGGATTCTCACAGAAAAACACTAAAACACTGAATTATGAAGGAATTGAAGAACTGTGGCAATGAGTTCATAGCTGAAGTGCTATGCTATGTGCTTAAATGCATAAATTACTAATGCATTTAAGTAGTGTCTTAAATTAGTTCTTCTAAGTCTCTGGAACAAGGGTTCTCAACCTTCCTGTTGGTGTGACCCCCTTAGTGAAGCTCTTCATGTTGTGGTGACCCTTGACCATGAAGGTATTTCACTGCTACTTTATAACTTTAAGTTTGCTACTGGTATGAATCATAATGTAAATATCTGATGTACAGGCTATCTAATAGGCAATCTCCATAAGGGTTGACATCCACAAGTTGGGAACCATTGTACTGGAGTGTCCATGGGTGTGACTCAGTAGCACAGCTCAGGCTGCACATTCACAAGACTCTGGGTTGAATGCTCCACATCCAAGCAAGTAAATGAATACCCTCTCTCTTTCATATAACATTTAGATGAAGGAACATAATAGCTGAGATTTCCTTGTAAACTTTCTAGTAGGGAGAAAAGAAATGAAAAATAGGATATTGAAATTAAGTTATAGGACTATTATAAAGTCTTGCTATATTTTTGAAATTTTTCTTATTTTAAAAAGGCATTATTTCCCAAAGGCCTTGAGCTTCATGAAGAGAATAATTTTATTATGACAATTTTTCTCAAAGTTTAAAGAAACCAATTTTAAAAATTCAAAAGCAAAGAATGTCTTGTATTTCAATATTGCCTAAGTTCCATATTTTAATTTTAAATATGTCCATAAAATTAACTTGGACAAAGACATAGAAGGACCTTTCAGTGATTGAGATCCTCTGTGGATGACCACCATGTTGGATTTCCTTTCAAGACACTTTGCAAACCACAGCTCCAGCACAATCGTTATTCTCATATTACATCTTAGCTGTACTCATTAACATTCTAACTTCTGAAACCCTAAAGACTCCAGACAGCACTTCCTACAAAACAAGGACCCAGTGCCTCTCCTATCTCCAGCTAATACCAAGAATGAGTCAGGAGACTGTTCCCATGTATTGAGGGTGACTACCAAAGGATCCACATTAACACATGTTTCATTCCCACTCATTCACAGAGCAGGTACTGGCATCTTCCTTCCTGTTGAGAAGTGAGAAATAGAGCCCTGAAGCTGCAAAAGCAGTGAAGAGAATGAGCCAGGCTGCATGCTAGTAGGGTAAATTTCAATGATAATGACCTTAAGCCAAGGCCACACACCTTCAGCAGCTGGTAAAGATTTAATTCAGTCAAGATCAGTTTAACCATCCTGTGACTGTGCACTGTATCTTTCTAAGAGCAACACAAGTGAAGAGCCAAAGAGACAATGAAAACGATTTTATTGAATAGTTTAAAATAGTGAAGTTAATGAGCTATCAAATTAATTAGTATGTTTCCAATGAGAAATGAAAGAAATAAAAATGTATAGTTTCAAGATGTACTAGAAAAATAGAAACAATAGCCACCCCAGTGCCATCATAGAACCTACATCCAACAATGAATAGAGATAGAGGCAGGGATACATGGCAGAGCACTGGACTGAGCTCCTGGTCTGGCTGAGAGCAGAAGAGGAGACTCTATATGAGCAAGAGGGTAGGGCTTTTGAGGAAAATTTCCACAATGATGGCTGGCTGAAACTCTAGAGAGCTCATTGATTTAAGAAGAGCCACTAGGGAACCTTCAAGAAAAGTAACTAGGCTCTACAAGGGTAGGCAACTGTCCATTGACATGGGCAGTATATGGAGCTATGAGGGGTGGGATCAGACTGTGTTTCTATGTGTGGACTGGCACTTTGGAGCCTATTTCCTCCAGAGGAACACCTAAGTCAGTCTTGACTTTAGAATGAGGAAATCATACCTGCCTGGAAAGGATGCCCGAGCTGATCTGCCTTGAGACTTCTTGCCCTTTGTGGGGAGGGAATGGGGGATGGAGAGGAGGGAGGCTGAAGCCTGACTAGGAGGCACTGGGAGGAGAACATGAGGGAGAACAAGGGGATACATGGGGGGTGAAAAGGACTTTATTTTATAAATAATTTTTAATGTATAAAAAATAAATAAATGAATGATAAAAAGAAAAAATACATTATAAAATTCTTGCACAGAATGGCACAATATATATATATATATATATATATATATATATATATATATATATATATAAAAACAATGCTGAGTGGACAAGGAGAATAGTGAATTAAAGCACACTGCAGAACACAGTCCCTAAGAAATGCCAAGCAGATAGAGTCATAGCATCTATGTATCTATGTTAACTATACCAATGTATACTAGCCATGTGTCTTCAATTTGCATGAGATAATGAATGCTGATTTGAGGAAGTCTCTTTCTGAGGGGAAGAAAGTAGGAAGTAAGTGGGTGTTTTATCTGTATCTATAATATTTTGTTCTTTTAAAGATACCAAGAAAAGATAGACATTTTGACTTTGAGTTAAGTGTGCCCAACATTTTCCACTGTTTGCATATGGAGATTATTTATGTTTTTACTTAAAAAGCATAATAAATGGATAGTAAGAGTCAAAGAGTAAAATAATTTTCAACAAATAGTGTTTCCTTAAGAAAACAGAGTACCTGGGCAACCAAACTCACTAAGAAAGAATGAGGAAGTTGCAGCTGCTTTAGCAACTGGTGAGAAAGACCAACGCACAACGATTCCTTCAGGCTGCACAGCTAACAGCTGACAGATAGGAGTCCAGCCTCAGCTAGCTCCATTCCAAAGCTGCCCCAATGTTTACCAAGGTATATGAAGACTTAAAGCCCAAGTTGAGATGATCTGTTTCAGATCAGACCTTCTGATTCTTATTCAATACAGCTCTCAATCCAAAATGTCACCATTATAAAGTTCTAAGAAAACCCAGAAAAATCAATTTTCCAGAAGGTGGAGAAAATATCTAGGCAATTATTAGCATGAATGCTTTCCCTTTTTTGGATGACTTTGTGGTTGAAACTCGGCTATTCTAGAGCGAGGTTTTAATGAATATGCAGCCCTGACACAGAGTACTTGTCTTGTCATGCACAAACTGTCATGTCAGTTCTCAATTTAAGACATCCATCTTCAGAACATCCACAATGGGTCTCACTTTATTAAAGCTTGGGCAATTTCTGACATTCTTTAAGCCTATTTCAGGAGGTCAGAGAAAGATAGGAAGTGATATTTTGGTGATCTTCAAATTATTCATAAAAGCCTCCCCAAGCATACATTTCACTGCATGACAACCTGTGAACTCATTCATCAAAGTTTCAGAATAGATACCTTCTACATAAGACCTACACAAGGAACAGCTCTGCTCTCTCACTCTGCCAGGCAAGCCCTTGAAGATGAAGGAATCAGAGCTAGACCCATCACAAGAAAAAGAAAATATGCAATGTAAATTTAAATGCAAATGCAAAAAGTAAATTAAAAATAATCTCTACTTTCTCACTCCTGTGAAGTATCATAGTTATCTGTCTCCTACTTATTTAAACTATCTTCTCTACCCCCCCAAAATAAGATAAAAATAAATAAAAAAATTTGTTTCCATTTTCTTTTAAGCCCCAAAGTCAAGTAACTAAAATCTCCCTTACATTAACTAAAAACAATTTTATTTTTGATGTTGCTACTTAATTCACTCCTGGAGCAAATATCTGACTGATTGCTCTGTGTCAGACCCAGGCACTGTTCAGGGCTCTTTGTCAGGGGAGCTAACACTTCAGCTGTCATTAGCAAAGAAAGTCACCTAGTGGAACGTTGAGAAGACCGACAGCAGTACATAGCGTCTGCTTATGAGCACCTCCACACAGCCAGGGCCACAGGATGAATGGTCTTAGGGTTATTTCACAACATTCAGCATCTATCTCCATGACTCAATTAAAATCGGCATTAAGAAGATGCCATTACTTTCTTCCTGACAACTCCAAGCAAGTTTTTCTTCCTCTTGAAGTCCAGTCAGTATGTCAAGGAAGTCGTTCTAACCCCCACCTTTAAGGAGGCATGAACTGTTTAACATTGTTCCCATGGGCTCTGGCTAAAAAGATAGACCCTATAGTCTGTCTGCAAGTCTATCAGTTACTTTGCCCATCTCCTTTGTGTGGATTGAACCCTCAGTGTTCTAGAAAAGCTGTCCAAGGATTACCATGGTACCTGTATTCCTTAGGTGTGTGTTGCTGTGATAAACACCACCGAAAAACAGTCTGGGAAGAAAAGTTTGTTTTAGGTTACAGCTTGCAGTCCATCATGAAGAGAATTCTAAACAGGAACTGAAGACAGGAATCCCAAGACAGAAACTGAAGCAGAGACCATGGAGGAACACTGCTCATTGGTTTGCTTTCCAGGATTCACTCACCTTTATTTTTATACTTTCTGGGACCATGTGCCTTGTTCAAGTGTGATACTACCCACAGTGGACTGAACATTTTGAGCCCTCCCATAATTACTGGTCAAGAACTCACCCCACCCTCACCCCCAGAGACTTGAATACAGATCAGTCTGATGGAGGCAATTCCTCACTTGCATTTACCTCATCCCAGATGACTCCAGCTTATGACAAGTTGACACAAAAAAACATGGTGCCTAAAATGTCTATGGCTTGACAAATATTAAAAAATTTCTTTTTACTTTTTTATTTTAATTTAATTTATTTTTTTTATTTTTATTGCCACAGAGTCCAGAAGAGGATGTTCCATTCCTTGGAGCTTGAGGTACTGGCCTGAGAAATCTAACCTGGGTGCTGGGAACTAAACTCAGCAGCAAGTACCCGTACCTACCAAGTCATCTGTTAAGCCCCTAGAATAAGTTTTGTAAGAACTTGTATTGTCTAGAACCCTTTCATGTTTGCTCTTCCAGCCCTCTTTTGCCTTTGCAAATAAAAATTAAAAACATCAATACATCCAGCTGGTCTAATTGAGTATAATGGTTCTTTTGCTGTTTATAAATAACTTTTTATGACTAAATTTAAAAAAGAAAAAACTCAGTAAATAATGGCAGGAGGAACTGTCCTGATGTATTTTAGAATTAAAAGCAAATTTAAAATTATCATCAGGCAGGGATACTTTCCCCAAACCTTGTTTGAATTGCTCTCTTCCTAATATGTTTGTAGCCCTCAAAGATACAATTACATTTTCATTCACTATGTGGTGGTTGATGGTGAAAAGTATAGTTATTGTTTTGCTAATTGCTCAGAAGTAGCATTTCCAAAATGATTAAACAAGATGGACCATTGTTATTAAATGGATTTTCTTCATCTGAAAAAGAAAAAATATACTAACAAGAAACTATATTCCCAATCAATACTGCTCTGTTTCCTTTTGTCTTAACCCAATGAGCAAAAGGCAGTACACAAACATCAACCTGTCAAGAAATGGTTTACTCAGTGATGGACCAGCACTGCAGGAGATTCACTCCACTTCCACCAGAGAGCCCTTTCCATAACAAGGACAAACCATTAAGGGTTTAATGACACTGTGACGCATATTAGATGCTGAAAGAAACCCAAGGATATTCTCTTCACCCAGTTGCCACTGTTTCTACCACAACTGCCATAGACTCACCATGCACATGGTCCTCAATCACTTGAGAATGGAATGTTCCTAACTTTAGCCCTGCCTGCTCAGCCTTTATTTATTTATTCCAAGACATTGACAGATCTAGCTGTTGTGAAACTCTATCCTTTAGATATGACATGGTGTGACATCACCTTACCACCTTGACATCAGAGAAGCTTAGATTACCCACAGAGACTCACAAAGTCACAAAATCAAGTCTGTTAACATTTCATTGCAAGAGGTCTGAGATGACTCTGAGGCATAGAAGGATTCTTGCTTCACCAAGGATATATAAGCAAGTTAACAATTGCTGGAGAGGGAGTGGTCTTCTTTGGTCATATAGCTGCCTATTAGTTGTCCATGAATCTATAAATAACCCCAATTAAATTCATTGTCTCACCAAGCTAGACTTGGGTAGAATCATTTCTTTCATCTCTTGTAGGTACCATGTCTGGGATGAATAGACCATTGTTTATATCTTAAGACACAGGAAAATTTAAGCAACATTTGCTTTGGGTAGCAAAAACTAGAAGCCACATACTAGACCCAAAATAAGGGCATGAGTGTCAAAAGTCAACCCAGATTTGTACAGAGATCCCCTGTATACTCAGTATCTCAAGCCTAAGCCATGGCGGGAGGAATGCATCTGGTACCCAGCTGAAATGTACTGCTGTTTTCTGCACTCCCTGCTCTTTCTGCACACTCTCAGTTGCCCACTTATCTGCATAAGGTGTGATACTCTGTGTTTGGCACCTGCTGATAAGGGTAATTATAGCATTAGTGGAAGCAAATATGCCATCCAAGGTGGAAAAACAACTCTAATTACAACTACTCCATCATTTTACTCCCTCAAACTGTTCTTGTCCGTTTAACAGAGAGCTTACTCGGAGATTAAATTAAATCTCCATCTATTTGAAAACAAGGCTTTAAATAGTTATGGGACTAGAGGAAATCACCTCTTTAAATTAATAATGCATGCATGCTGAGGTGAGTATTTGATATTCGCGATGCCAGGCTGCATCTCCTAGATTATATTTTGAATGCTTTCCATGCATTTCTGTGCAAATACAAAAACAGGCAGAGCAAACATACTACTTCATGGAAAAATGCAGTCTATGAAGAAGTTCTTAAATTATATTTATATATATATATAAGTCACTTTGATAGAAATACTATTTTAAAAGCCAATACTCAAAAATTTAATTTGATATCCCAGATACAAACACATAATTTCACACTAATCAATAATAAAAACAAAATTTATTTTAAATAGCTTCCAATTTTTTTAAAAAAAAATCTAAGACTTTTCCTCAGGAAAATAATTTCTAAAGGATGCATATTATTAAATATTACTTCACTACATTAGAATTATATGAGTTAAGTATTTGAACATCAAAGGATTATGAATTCATAAACCTGCTGAAAACTATGCAGCTGAAAGATAAGGAGAGAAAGGAACATTTCTTAAATGATATAAGAACCAACAAAGATTGACTTGTTAGGTGTGCTCACTTTTGTGGCCCAGAGTCTCAGAGGAGTAGAATGCCACCATGAAGACTCAGAACAGCTGCCCCTTTCTCCTGCTTTTGCAAAGACAGTATCATTTCTGCCTGGCACTGGAATCAAAGGTTCTATATAGCTATGGTCAGGGATGGGTGAACCACATGCTCTCCTGGCATGGCTTCCCACATTCAGTAAGTCCATTACTAAAACTGCCAGAAATGTAACTTTTTTCTTATATTGCTAGTACCATGAGTGTGCAGGTCCTCAGCTTCTGAGAAAAATTCTTACAAACTCAGTGGTAAATCAACAGGAAATCTAACTAAAATCAATTCAAGCAAATCTCAACTTTACATACAAAATACAGTAACCTGGGTCATAAAGAAAAGTTTCTCTTGCTGTCCTAGAACAGTGTTTCTCAACCTGTGGAACATAACCCCTTTGGGGGTCACATAATAGATATTTACACTATGATTCCTAAAAAATAAATTATATTTATGAAGTAGCAATGAAATAATTTTAGGATTGGGGATCACCATAACATGAAGGAGTGTATTAAAGGGTCACAGAATTAGTAAGGCTGAGAACCACTGTCCTAGAAATGTGACAGAAGTCTCCTTTTTTGGAGTAAATAATCTCCATGTTCAGAAAATATGCTTGCATCTCTGAAGCAAAAATGAAAAGTTACAATACAACCTTTCTTATTCGAGTGGAGTTAGAGGTCCTTACATCTACTGAGTAACTTTAACCAGACTGGGCATAAACCATCATGCTTTACTTAAACAAAACGACTATATGATCATTTCATGATCTCAAAAAAAGCAAAGAATGGCAATGAAACCCATGTTTAATAATTTACCAGATTCTTCCACACTTATCTACTCTGTTTTCAAAAGAAAGAGAAAAAATATTCATATGATTTATTATTAGGCTGAATGCCACATTGTTTCTGAATATAGCCCACAGTGGATAAGAACCACAGCTATGTCAAAGAGTGTCATAATTACTCATAAGAACAACAAAAAGCAGCATTGTTCACATTAGCTGTAGTCTACAAGCTATTTTTCTGAGAAAAATACGACAAAAGTTAAAAACAAAACCAGATCACATTGAATTATAAAAAAAGCATCTTACCTTGAATTAAAGACTTTTGTAGACATAGCCCCTGAAAGCATTATTACTCCCTTGCTCCTGTGTTTGCATGAATGTATCAGTGTCTCAATTGCTAATGAAGTCAAAAGTCTTTAATCATCAACTAATGAGATCAAACCAGGAATGAAACCTAAGACTGCAGACCTAAGAATGACAATCGCTCACTATCTCTGAGGGTTGTTTAATCTGATAATTAAAAGCATATCTAAGAGACTTATTTTTGGAGTTTCGGGACAAAATCAATATTGAACTTGCCATGGACAATGTGAGAAAAAAACACAGGCTTTCAACAGCTTTTTAACTGAATTGCTAACGTTTCAATTAACAAGTACCACAGAGAAATACTGCACCATTGCTAGCCCTTAGCAAACAGGAGGACATGGTTACTTTTCCAGATGTTTCTGGTTGTCATAGTATCCCAGTATGCCTCACACACAATTTTATTCAAGGCAGTAACCTCCAAGGCATTTATTCCCACAACAGCATTAAATGAAGATTTTGTATGGCCCTGATAAAGGCTGTTCACACACCTGTTGAGCAAAATCAAAGACATAGTATAAAAAGCACCATAGAATAATGTTCAGATATTTTCTAAGAAAATTAACGTAATTCCTAGTTTACATAAGTGGTAGAAGGTCATTAATCTTTTTTTCAGCATTTATTTCAGAAGTCTGTCTTCAGATTAAAATTCTGTTTTTAAGATATTTTCAAGTATATATTTCTAAGAGAATATTTCTGTGCCTGAGATAAAATTATTTGCTTATATATGGACTATATCCATATTTAAATTAAAAAACTTGCTCACAAATACATCAAACATTTGATTGAAATTTCCAAATTTATTAATGTTTTCTGCCACTAGTTTTTGTAAGCAAGAAATGGCCTAAAATCTCATTCTGTATAACTGCTGTTTACACATGCTACTTTTATGAGAGAATTTTATCATCCAGTGAATTCTCTGAAAACTAGAGTGAGCTAACACTATTCATTCTGGATATGAACTATTTTTTGATTAATTAAAATTCTCTTCATTATGTAAAGTCTGCATGATACCTCTAGAAACATAGGAACACAATGCTGATATTTCTAAGCATGCTTTGGAAGTTAAAAGCTGTGCATCCTCCTGCCCATGAGCAACAGGAGGCCAATGGAACTGTCTTCTAGAAAAGAGCCCTCTCCCTCTGACATAATGGAAAAACCTAATATTTAAATGCTAGATATGCAAACGCGAAAGAAGTTTTCATCGACTGTATTTCTCCGTACACACAGTACCTGTGTTAATTTGACACGAGAGCTTTTATTGCGCTAGTCAGACATTGAAGAGGCGCTGACACATGGGAAAACTGCTTTCTGAATGTCGTACATGTTAAACTAGAGGCGTATAAGCACCTGGGATATTCTTGCTATTCTCCACATGCAAATGGCATTCTGCAAACAATTAAACCCACCTATTAAAACAGTGGGGGTGTGAGATGGAAACAGCAAGTGTTAAGAGAGTAAAATTATGGCATTCCCCTCCCATTATACCCCCATTCAGCTGATGTTAAGTGAGTTCGAAAGCGAGACACAGACAGACCAGAGCGATAGACTTGAATCAAGGATACAGGACAACTCACACTCTGTTAATTACAAAACTCCAGTGATCTGACCGCCAGCCCCTCACCTATTCAATACTCTTCCCATTCTCGTATATACAGACATCAGACATGTCAAGAGACCCTCTTCTGGCTAAAGAAAGGGGAGTCGTCCCTTACAGGTCCCCTCCTCCAAAGGACTTTCTTTTCTTGTAAGTGGCTCCACAAGTTCCCCAGGCTCCAGCGCCAGGAGGGCAAGTTCAGCACCATGGACAGTGCTTCTAAAGCCAAGGGAAGAAGGAAGGAGGCGCTGAGGCTCCCCACTCTTGTCACTCACCGGTGTCTGCTGCGAGGGAAGTCCTGAGCGCTTGGTGGACCCCTGCTTGGAACTTAACCTTTTCCACGACTCGGCAAACCTGCCCCGGCTGGCGCTGCGGCTGCGCCTGCGGCTCTCCGCGCTATCCTCGCGGTCAGAGCAAGCTCGCTCCATCTCCCCCGCGTCCCTCCACTTCTTGCCCATGCTTAGCCGGCGTGGCAGAGTAGGGAGGATGCCTGAGCCCTTCGCAGTGCTGGCAGCAGCTGCTTCAGCTCTCTACTGCGCCACCTTCGCCTGATCGGAGCCCCGCGCTTGGTACCGCAGCCGGCAGGCTGCGCTTGCGCCCGCGATTGGCTCAACTGGGGCTGGGGCTGCGAGCGCCACCTGCGCCCCAGTCCGTTTCCTTATGCACCCCAAATTGCTTTCCACTCGCAGCCACCGCCTTCCCGTGTTGGGGGAGAGGGGAGCGCACAGCCCACGCCTGGGGCTGTGAACGAACGCGCTGCTCTGGGAGTTTCTAACAGTCACTACACCCCGCCCAGTCTCAAAGCCCTTGGGACCTGGGAGCAGAAGCCTAGGTCATCCTAGTGGGTAGGTGGAGACTCCAGTTGAATTAGACAAAGAGGAAACTTGGAACTTTGTTCATCTTTCTTTCTCTTTCTTCCTTTTCATTTCTTCTCAACAACTGTCTTCAAGGACCCTTGGGAGAGTCCAGCTTCATCTGCCTGTCAGGTGCTAGGCTACTTCCTCCCTCTGCTTGTCAGGCTAGCCCGCTGGGCCTCAGTCAAGGCTGCACATCCAAGTTTTCTGAATAAATATTCATTTACACATACACGAATACATATATGTGATGTATATATAATTGTAACACGTGAAATGCTGACATTCCTTGGGGGTTCATATAATTTTCTTGGTTGTGGCCTGGAAATCAGGATAGTACAAGCTCTTCTGGGAACTGGGGCATAGCTCAATGATAGAGCGTTTACTGGTGTGTCCAAGACCCCAGGTTTGATCCCCGCCTTCCTAGAACTGAGGGGAAAAAAAATTCCCCAGTCAATTGATTCTCTTCTCCATCTACAATTAAGCCCTAGGGTCTATATTATGGAGCAGTGCTAAAGAGGATTCTGGGAAGAGAAGGGATTGGTACTGTTTCAAGGGACTTGTTTTTCTCTCTGGTAGAAATAGGTATGGGGTTTACCCTTTCTGTGCTGAAGAAAGGGTGGCAATTAATTTGAGGACAGTGTGAGATGAGCTCTTCAAGTGTGTCACATGTCCCTTGTCGCCTCCTCCTCATGGTTTAGGTGCTTTCCTCTGCTCTCTTATGAGCCTCGTGTCAGTTGTGGTAAGCTATGTGATTCTCACATTTAGTGATGCCTTACACTGATGAAAGCTGGCCACCAGGGCATCGCAGATTAATAGAATCTAAGACAATGCCTTTAGTTACCAAGAAAAGAAGTTCAAATAGCCCCAGGTGAAAAGAATCACTTGGCTGCTTACCCTTTACAACCTCAGAAAGACATATTTTGGTTTCTTAATCCAACAAGCAGAAACTTTGAGAAGCACATAGCAAAAAGGAAAGAGGTTGGGAAATGCTTCCAGGAGCATGGTGCTTTGGTACTGGCTGTGAAAAAAAAACTTACAATTGAATTGGCAGTGGCCAGTATGCTCTTGTAGGGGTTTTGGAATATGCTTGTTAGCAGGGATGGCAGGCAGAGTTCTAATGCCTGTCCCACAGATGTGTCCTGTGTTTATAGCCTGTGAGCCAATCTATGTAAACAAAGTTATTTTTTTTAAAGCAGCACTCTATGCCTGGAAATTACATATCCATATTAAAGAAAATGAAACTCTAAACAATGTTTGTGCCAGCCAATGACATCTAATAAAAAAAAACCACAGGCTCCATTTTGCATTTATTTGTTTTATATCTAGGTTCATGGATTTGAAATTGTTAAGAGCATTTCATGAACTTGCAAATATTCAGACACTGTTTCTCCCACTTATGAAAATAAAGCAAAACAACCATGCAAAGTTTACAAAGTACACAAATATGGGAGAAAAACACCAACTGAAATGTACGAAAGTCAAGAAATTAAGACAGAGTAAATATTTATCTTTTCCTTCAGCCATTTAGAAAGAGACACATGGACATGGCTCCCTAAGAAATGAAATCCCTGTGTGCTACTCTGGATACTTTGCAAGCAAGTTTCCTCTGTTACTATAAATGACAACATGTCGGAGGGGGAAAAAAGCTGAGAGACCTTTACTAATGTATCCAGGCACATCATCCAATAGCACCCACCTCACAAGAGTCCCAAGACCCTGGTTCACCCATCTCAGCCCATTAAGGAGAAAATAGCCCTGCCATCAAGGGTATCTGTCATAAATGACCATATCAGTATGTCAATGAGCACTCCAAGTGTCTGGGAGAGTTTTTCTTTAATGTACTTAGAAAAATTTAATGATGAATAGTGATTGCATATGGCATTATTTTAGCCATTTGTTCTGAAGAAGAAAAAAAAAGCTTTCAAATGCCCTTATCATAGGGTGTTGTTTTTAAAGTCACATTTAAAGATGACCTCTGCACTTCTTCTTGCACTTGACAAGTACCAAAAGATGTCTGGGAGCTGTTTAAGAGCTTGGTTACATGAGATGGTGGAAGGCAAGCAGAAATGGACCCTTTCCTCTTCTGATGTTCTTTTGTCTTTCCAAAGTTCCCAAATGCCAGGAAATGAAAATATGTTTTGTCCCCTATGAAGTTAGCAGAGAATAGCACATTAAAACCAAGAAAATGCTGAATGATACTAGCAATGGGGCATTAGCATTAGGGTTAAAAGCCACTGCCAGAGTAGCTTAGCTTTCTTGAGGAGGCCAATATTACAAGAAGAATGATAGCACATTTTAAATGATGGTACCCTGCAGAAACCAGCACTTAGGATGGGTGGCTCATAGATGTTCCAGCTTCTAGCTCTCATGAACACAAGGCATACATGGCACATAAATAGTTTCTTGAAAAATAAATCTTTCAAAAAAGATTTTATTAGTTTTAATTATGTTTATATGTGTCTGTATGTGAGTTTATGTATAGTCCTTCTTGGAGCTGGAGTTATAGGGAGTCAGAAGCTGCCAGATATGGGCACTAGGAACTAAACTTCAAACTTTTGAAAGAGCAGTACATGTTCTCTACTCCTGAGTTAATAATATTAGTAGTAATAATAACAATCTTTTAAAAAAGAAAATGGGAAATATAGCACATTTATTTCCTGTAGATTTAAACACTTATATAATAAGCAAATAAATAGGCTAATAGAAAGACAAAAATCATTTATACTACATAATGATATAGCCCATATAAAATTACACATAAATGTTTAAATTGTGTCAGATCAAATGTAACATTATGCAATGATCTGGAAAAGGAACTTTAAATAGTATTAAAAATAATATTCAATGGCTAAAGAAATGGCTGAGTGATTAAGAACATGCACTGCTCTTGCAGAAGACATGGGTTTGCACCCCAGATCCCATGTCAGGCATCATAACCACCCTTAACTCCAATTTCAAGTAATCCAACATCTTCTTCTGGCCTCTTCAGGCACCTGCACATGCATGGTGCCCATACATGTGCTCAGTCACACATCCATGCACATAAAATAAAATAAATAATTTCAACAGGAACTATGAAGTATCAAGAGTTCTCCACAATTACAAGGCCTTCTCCAGTGTGAGGCTTGTGTTATTGTTGAGTCTGTGCTACAAGGAGAAACTCTTTTCAAATCCCATAGGCTATATAGGTCACATGGTGGTACACTTTTGTTACAGGGAAGTTAATGGAAAATATTTTTCATTTGGTTATTTCTAGGCTTTATAAACCCACAGGCACATCCCGGACTAACAAGTACACGTAAAATGTGAATAGGGAAGGCAAACAGAGAAAATGATGTGAAAATTATCAATCTGTGTTTGGTTCCCAAATCATCACTACACTATAAGAGAATATGAACCATAGTTTGGCAGTTTTAATGCCCTCAATTTTCCACATCTTAAACTCTCTGGAACCAGGATGCTTTTTATACTAGATAACATCAATAAAAAAAAGTGTATTGATTCATAGTATCTTGAAGAGAGACAGACACAAAGCACTCTGACTCTAAAGATCTGACATGCCATCCCTCACCCTCTGCCTCAACACTGAGCCTTCAACATCAAGTATGCTGATTCTCTTCTCATCAGCACAGCATTTCTTTATTAAAAAGCTTTAAGTTTTAGGAAGCCAAGCTTTGAAAACTAAGCTGAAATCCCTCTTTTCTAGTCTTTAATTCTGGAGCCAAACTTGTTTAACAAATGTTCTTTTCCTGTGAGAATCATCAAGTATTTGAAGATGGCCTATACATATCCCCTGTGATTTCTCTTCTTTGTAAACAATGGTTGCTTCCTTCTGTCACCTCTTTCCACACACTACAGAACAAAAGCAAAATTGTCATACACATACAGGAGGGAAACTTAAGAATAGTGTTAAATGAACTTGAAGCAACTGCTTTGTGAGTTCACTATAAGCCTAATCTCTGTGACTAGGCCCTCAGTGAAGTGGAATTAGTCAGTGCCCAGGAAGCAGGAGACAGGATGTAGAGTTTCTGTTTAGTCATGATTAGATTCCCTTACAGACCCGAGGGCTAAGTCTCACCCAAGCCAGGCAAGCATGAGAGGTGAAGCAATTATCCCTGTAACTCAAGCAAGAAATCCCCAAAGCCCATGACTATTAATCAAGGAAAGGAAGAGTAGGGCTATCCTGGTTTATGTAAATTGGCCATCTATATGGTTGAAATTCTCTGAGAGACAGATCCTGAAAAATTAGCCTTCTTCAAAGAGAAACATCTCCTATATCCCCTGCAATAATACCTGCAGAGAATCCATCCAGTGGCTACATACACACAAATCTCCCCAGTTACCTTGTTCCACTTCATTTCCCTTATTTTCTCTCAACAAGGAAAAAACTAAGTCCTTCAATCACAGGCTTTTTACCCTTTAAATGAGACTACATGTGAGTATCCTATTATAAACTTTCTTTTTATTGGTGCACTTTTAAAACTTTGCATGTATTTAAACAAGTGTTTTCTATCCTTATAACTATATTGGTAAATAGTTCTCTGAAATTTTACTTCAAGATTAAAAGATAATCATTCAAGTTATCAGTATAAGAACTCTGAATGTAAATAATAATAGTATTAGAAATACTATAGACATTATAATTGGAGAGACAGAGAAGAGAGACCAGAGACTAGGAAAGGGAAGTCTGGAGGTTAGCAGCAAAATGTCACTTTATTTTGAAATAACATATAAAATAAATGAATAATATACTTCTATTTAAATGATAAAAAATATGTGGACAGGAAATTCAAGTGAACAAAAAATTCTAAGTGATACTGAGGATGTAGAGCAAGTGAAATCACCACATACAGCTGGAGGGAATACATAATGGGGCTGACCTGGGGATACCATGCGACCAGTCATTCTGCACTAAGGTATATACACAAAAGGCACATTGCGCTTAAGTCCTGAATGGAAAAGCAATAGAGAGTATGAGAAGACAGTCACAAAGAACACATAGTGTGGAATTGCATTAACATAGGTTGACATTAGACAAAAACAATCTAAATTGTTAGAATGGGAGGGGGCCTATCATGAGGGACATGCCATGGAGACAGAAAAACAGATGAGCAGGGCTGCTTGTCAATCAAGATGATAGCAACAAGTGTAGGATCATTTTAGAACTTGTTCATAGAGGTGCATAGTAGTCAATATTCTGCCTTTTATAAGTGTGGTTATCTCAATAATAGCTCGCCAGAAAAGCAGAAGAAAAATAAATGCCTGCCTAATATGTTCTCTGGTGATAGTGTCATCATACATAAATTGCTGCTTGTATTTCATACAGCCTAATGAGTATCACCATACATTTATTCCTATGTGATCATGAAATTTGAAATGGTAGCACAATTTCATATGCTGTCCTTTCAAAGAAAGAAGACAACTCGCCTGCCTTTTCAGAAGAGAAAACTGAGTGAAGTAACCTGGCTTTTTGACACTCTCCTGAATAATGTTTGCAAGTGAGAGTCTTGAGCCTGAGACTTTTAGCCTCCAACTCCAAGCTCTCTTTTTGCCTCTCCTATATTCATCTATATACAATGGTTTAATATAAGCTATAAACACATATTTGTAATCAGCAAAACATGCTAACACTACAAAATATCAACTTCCCAGTACAGTAAAATAAATCATTCAAACCAAAAGGCACATACTTAGTGAGAATACCCTCATTTTTCTTCTTTCTACAATTTAAAAACATTTAGGGAAAATGCAGAAATATTGGAGAAATATTCTCTGAAGTTTCGGGCAAAGAGAACATTTGTTTGGAAAGCTGTTGTAGAGGATCCCAGCATTAGGATCCTGGGGAGTTGAGCCAGGGCTTTGATGAGAGAGGAAAGCCTCCTCACCAACCTCTGCCTAACTGCTACTAAGTCTCTCTTCTTAGTTTCTTGCTGCTCTAAATACTAGCCACTCAAAAACTGTAGTGTACAGCTTTTGGCTCTTCCCTGCTGAGTTATATATTTTCCACATATCTTCTCTATTTCATTCCAAGTACAATTAATTTTATCATTTATATTTGCCATATATATTCAATTTAATTAAGTATCAAGAAAAACAATTCAAAGTGATGGTGGGAGGCAAAATTTCCATGAAAACCAAAAAAAAAAAAAAAAAAAAAAAAAAAAAGAAAGAAAGAAAAAGAACAGTTTTTTCAGTTCTTTGTATTTTTTTTTTAAATTTTAAAATGTTACATTTGTTTCTTTGTTTGGGGTATGTATGTGATTATACCCTGGGGTGTGTGTGTTTGTAGGTCAGAGGGCAAGTTTCAAGGGAGGCACATTCGCTATTTTCACCATGTGGAACCTGGAGCCAGAACTCAAGTTGCCAGATTTGATGTAAATTTCCTGGCCAGCCCACGAGTCTCACTTCTTAAAGAATGCCTTGACATGAAATGATGTGAGCAAGATGATCACAGACAGAAGGAAGAAGATGAAGCAAAGAAAGAGGTTACATTACAAAAAGTGAACCCTCAGAATGCTCCCTCTGTAGTTATTATTAAGATCAATAATTATCTTCTTTAAAAATAAACAAAAAACAGAATAACTAAAAATTATAGGCTGTGATGGTTCAAATGAGAAGGGTCCTACAGGTTCATATACCAGGGACTGGCACTATTTGAAAGGATTAGAAGGATTAAGATCACTGGGGGCGACCTTTGAGATTTTAAAATCCCATGTCACCACTACTCCCCCACCCCATCCCCACACACACCTCAACTCTCCCACCCTTGCTTGTTGATCAGGATGCAGCTCTCAACTACTCCTTCAGGACCATGCCTGCCATACATGCTGCCCATGCTTTCTACCATATTCAACTAACCTCTATAACCCTATGGACTAACCTACAAACTGTAATCAAACCCCCAATTAAATGCTTTCTTTAATAAGAGATGTCTTGGTCATGATGTTTCTTCATAAATAAACAAAGAAAAAATAGAATAGTGACTACGACAGAAGTACAACATAACAGGAATGATTTATACAAAAAGATAAAACAGAGGCTTAATTACTTCAAAATGATCAAAGAAAAGTCTATGCTTAGATTTCAAAATAATAAGGAAATGTAATCTCTTTTTAAGTCCAAGAAGGTGTTTCAGAACCAGATTTCCAACCCATACAGGACTCTGCTATGCCGGGAGGATCTGATAAGAAATTATTACTAGCCAAGACAGTAACTTGCTCACCTCTAGGAAATCAAAAATTCTCCCTCAAACTGTTTTCTGAATAACATTCTACTTTATGCTTTCAATACTTCCACTTTTTAAACAATACAACTGCCTTTCCAATGAGCAATGTTTAAATTTTGTCAGTATATCACAGAAGTGTGGTCCAGCTTTTCAGTGTGTAATAAAAACTGTAAGAGCTTGATAGATAAGAATATCCATCATGGCTGTGCCAAACAGGGTGCGGAATCCAGAGCCTGGGGTTTCTGATAAACACCTGCCTCTTCCCTGC
The DNA here is from genome assembly GCA_004025045.1 of Sigmodon hispidus. Taxonomy (NCBI): domain Eukaryota; kingdom Metazoa; phylum Chordata; class Mammalia; order Rodentia; family Cricetidae; genus Sigmodon; species Sigmodon hispidus. The sequence goes on along the minus strand of PVIH01001154.1, from coordinate 158,787 downwards.
CCTCACGTTCTAACACTAGACAAGAGACAATCACTTGTGCTGAAGCCCAATTACTTTACTTTTACAGAATAGCATCAGGAAACATCAAAGGTCATCACGCTGTCTTACAGGCATTAGGAAAGTCATTATTTCTCTTCTTTTTATTTTTAAGGAAGTATAACTTTACCAAAGTTCTACACGGGTCATGGTGATAATGTAAAGCCAGATGCAATGCTCAGGCACGTTTAGTTTCTAAATGCAATTGCCTTCCATGAGCTTGGAAAATTAAAATTTTAAAGTGTTTACTTACACACTTTTTACAGAGGGATGAGCAGTCATATCAGTTGGAGAATCATGAACAATGTGAAATATGAATGTAGAAGTTACCATGCAAAACTCCAATCCACTTAAAGTCATAATTACTACTCACTCATTAAAAAAAAATTAAGTGCGTGTGAACTCAGGCATAATAATTAGGATTCTTTCAAAGGTGTGTATTTTCCCTCACCAAATAGAAAAGTGAAGGGAGTAAAATCAATTAGTTCAACAAGAAGGGGCATCTCTGTTATCTTTGTGTTTTCAGAGTACTTGAAACTTTTCCTCAATGCTTAGAAAGTCATTATTGGAGCCTAAAGGAGTCAGAGAACCAGCTCATGAACAAACTACAATAGCCAAGTGCTTTACATGTGTCCTTTGATTTCCAAAAAAGAAACAAAGCCATCAAAATGCACAAAGAAAAGACAAATAGCGGTTTATGTTTAGTGGGACTCTACTTACTGTGCTGCACCAGATTCTCTTCAGTGCTATCAATTATTTAGATCAAAAGAAAGCTCAAACTCTTGAAGTGTCTGATTCGACTTTGTTAATAATAAAAAAGGAGAATGGTAACATTTTATATTTATGTTGGTCATGGGGAAACAAAACATCACAATGTTGAAATCCTGAGATAAAAAGTGACACCAAGCTAGTTAAAATCAAAACTTAAGGAAAATGACGAAAGTCAAGGCCATGGTCCTCCTGAACTTCTTCCTGCATGGTTTTAGGAGGTCAGCACTTTTCTTAGAAGCACAGTGGGGATGAACAGCAGTTCCTGAGTTTTTACGTCAGAAGAAATGCACACCTGTTCACACTTAACAGATGATTTTTAAATAGTAGTCTTGGAAGTTCACAATATGAGGTGGCAAGAACTGGCCCTATGTGATTCCTGGGAGATCATTTGCAGCTGAACTAGTTTCAGAAAAGGATAAAGATTCTTCCACATCCTGAGAAGTTCCTGTCTTTGCAGTGCCATAAAGATGAAGGGAGCAGAAATGGCGCTTCTACCCAGTTTGGTATAATGAGAAAATTCTCCATAGAAGCCTACAGCACCAGTGTGATAGACTTAGGAACATTTCTACAATAAGACAAATGGAACAATAACAGATATGCCACTCCTCTTCATTCAGCTCTTTAGATTGGTGTCCTTTGCAAGCACAAGAAAGTTTATTTTTATTTTAGTGTGTGTGTGTATGTGCACACATGTGTGTACATATGCCTGAATGTACTTTTGCATGTGTATGTATATGTGTGGTATATGCATGTGAATGTATTCAAGTACAGCTGTATAGGGAATATGCGTACTTGTATGTGCACATGTGTGCAGAAACCAGTGGTTGACATTAAGTATCTTCCTCTCTATTTTTTGATGCCGAGTCTCTCAACAAACCTGGAGCTCAGCTATTCACTAAATCTAGTTAGCCATCAAACTCCAGGGATTCTGTCTCTGTTTCCCTGGGTCTATCATAGGTACTTGTCACCACTGGTTCTTAGGCTTACAAGGCAATGTTTTACCACCCAAGCCATCTCTATACTCAGCCCACTTACTCTTCTTCTTTTAAGTTGCAGGGGCCTAGCTGAGAGTTTTCCCCTTAAAGCATTCTAAATTCTCCCTAAGTATCAAACAGCTTTATACATGGCCAAATTATACACCCAAATGTTTTCTGTGTCAGTATTTATTTATGTAGAAATGATAGAATCTGATCCTAATTTTAGGATTCTATCCTTAATCTTCCTTTTCATTATTGCATTATTAAGTGTGGTGTGTTACTTTTAAACTGAGATAATTAAAAATGAAATATTCTGAAGTCTTATTTTACTCACCTACTTTAAAAGATGAGTACAAATGGTATTATTAAATTGTATTTGCCAAAGTGGATAACAAATATTTACTTATTTTTTCTCAGTAACATCTGTCTTCCATCAATTTCTCATTAACTTGACAGGGTAAATGATTATCTTTAAGTGTGGAAGAACCTCTGAGACATCCCTTGTTTAGAAAGGACTTTGGATTAGATGTGGTGATGCATTTTTCAAGGATTTAATGAGAAGGAAACTCAGATCTGATGGTTATTACCACGGAGAAAAAGAAAATTATTTATACTTCCTAGGCTACTCTTTTCTATTTTAGCTTATTAAATGTTCCTTGCTCTGGGTCTCTATCTCTGTATTTCTCTCCTCTCTCTTATGCATGTATGTGTGTATGTGTTTTCTAATCCCAGGCATGATGTATACATGATACAAACATTAGATATTTCTTTCAATGTGGTCTTAGTGCCTTATTATATTTCAAGACAACACATAAGATATTTAAGATCAGATCATAACACCACATAGGGAAGCCAAAGCCAAGAAAGCCCAGGAAATCATCAATTCTGGATGTGTTCTTGGGTTTCACAGAAAAAAAAAATCCATCATCTTGTTTCCTATTCTGTACCAGCCCAGAAGTCAGAGACTTTTGGATTCAACTGTGTTTGCATCCATCACTATTTAACTTCTGTACATGCACATGCTCCAGGTCCTCCCAGGTACAACTGGATGGCTACACATGGTCATAGTCACAGGAAACTGGCCAGCTCTTTCTTGGGTACAGAAAGTTCTATGAGTCACTCCATCAGACCTAGTCTTCTACCTAGTGATAGTCTCAGGATAACCAACTTCTCACTTCTTCCCATAACATGAACATGTGGTGCTCAGAATTCTTCCTGGGTGTTAGGAAGACATCTTTGGTGGGTAGGAGCACATACTATTCTTTTAGGCGACCCAAGTTCAGCTCTTAGCACAAGGTAAACAACATTAGCTTACATAAAGGATTTTCTATCACAATCACTGACAATGGGGAGCTCACAACTGTTCATAACTCTAGTTCCAAGACATCCAATGTCCTCTTCTGGCCTCTATCAGCACACACACACACACACACACACACACACACACACACACACACTTTTTAAAAGTAAATAACTCTTTGTTTGCTTTTTTTTAAAAAAAATACTCACCTGAATATAATGCCTGGCTCCAGAAAGCAGTTTGACTTCCTACAAAAGACTATGCTACTCTTTACATTATATTCACATTTTTCTCTTAAATTCAAAAAGTTTCCTGAGATGGTGTTCCCACAATGAGATGAGAACAGAGAAGGATGTAGAACTTTTCCTTACATGCTCATCCTTTAGAAATAACCAACAGCTCCTACAGAATTATTCTTTGGTCTATCACATTTTTCTCAAGATATATTTTTTATTTGTAGAAAAATTTTGCACACATGACAGATGAAAGACCTTTATAGCCATTTTGTATATGAAAACAAAGAGAAAATTTAATCTAGGATGGCTGGAAATAACAGATGAGTGGAGAGTCCTGGAGTCAGTCAGGCCTGAATTCAAATTCTACTCCTTGGGAGTTAAGTGACTGTGATATTTAATTATGAATCTGCCCAGGAGTGTCCTGGCAGATGGCACAAAGTAGGAAGAATCAGCCTATCACAAGGGATTTTCTATCATTATGAAGCACAGGGTGTCATGCCTAGAGGGTAAAGGCCCATCAAGAGACAACTGCCCTTTCATTTTATAGCATGGGTAATATTTCCAAAAATGCATGTGTTGCTGTTTTGTTTAAAACTGACTCTTAAGTTTAAGAGTGTCAGTCTCTGACATTCCAGAAACAAATTAACCTCTTGAAAGCAATTCCTATATTTCAGCATGTAATGTATTCACTCATTATTGTGGTCAGTAAAGTTTATAGGATTAGAACACATACGATCTAAATCATCTTCTTCTAAGTTAATAAACCACAGTACAATAGGTTCCACAATAGCCTGGCAGTCATAAAATTACTCACTGCATTGTGTTTCTACTTTATAGAATAAACCTTCTCAGATCCTAATGCTGTAGTTTAAATGAAGTGAAAAAAAATAATACAAATCAGAGCCAGAGCAAACACACACATATCACACACACACACACACACACACACACACACACACACACAGAGAGAGAGAGAGAGAGAGAGAGAGAGAGAGATAGATGCATATGTGTGCACACACATACTTTTAAAAGAAAAAAAAAAAAAAAAAAAAGAAGGTTTAA
>PVIH01001154.1:55355-154305 GCA_004025045.1 Sigmodon hispidus | reverse complement strand
ACTTGGTGGATCAGATAAAGGTGTTTTTGTTTTGACTAGTTACTTTCTAATTTTATTATAATGACAAAGTTTGTCATGGGAATTTAATTTGCTCCCTTCCCTTTCTTTCCTTTGAAGCCCTCCCATATACTCTCCCATGAGCTCTTCTTCAAACTCACAGCCTCTGTGTCACTAGATTTTATTGCATGCATGTGTGTGTGTGTGTATGTGTGTGTGTGTGTGTGTGTGTGTGTGTGTGTGTGTGTAGCTTTAAACAACCTTATTTTGAGATGCTATCAAAGGAAGAGATTTGCTACTCATTTATTATTTTTGAAGGTAATAAAGTGTTGGCAGAACATTACTGAAGCCTGAGACAGCTGTCCAGTGCTGCACATCAGAAGCCCCAAGCCATAAGCTACAAAATCACTTCCTCAGGCATCTTTGCCAGGCATTTCCGACCTCACAGATCAGAACATTCAGGCCCTGACTGTCTCTGAACATTCACAAATGAAGATGGGGAAACAGAATCCCATGTTCCACCCAGGAAGAACCAAAGTTCCACATGCAGGGCCTGCGGCCTCCTATTCTAGGAAAGAGAACACAATGGAATCATATCCACAGTGGAATCATATCGGCACTATTGAATACCAACTTTCATTGTCTCCTAGGGCTATCAATTCAGCTACTTCTTATTTTCAATAACAAAATATCACCTTTAAGGGATAGGTTCAATTTCATGCAAGCCCCTACCCCCAGTTTATTCTGTGATACTTTGTTTGGTCCACCAGAGATTTCTGAAATGAATTGATTTTGTTTTGCAGTGATTTCATCTGAGTATGTCCTTAAGTCTATGAAAGGTATTCTTATCTGCAACAAACCCAGGGGAAGCCTGTGGCCAACCAAAGGACAGTGGCTGTCTAATACCTTCCTCCAACAAAGTACCTTGAAGCTTGTATTTTTATATATGCTTTGAATGAGAAACAGAATACTGTGTAACAAATGATGATATATATTTTGGAGTTATTGCACATTGCAAGTGATCCTGAAGCCTTTAACTATCCCATGCAATTACTATTAAATGCAGGTAACTCAATAATTAGCACTTAAAGACTGTGCCAGAAACTGCTACAAGTGTGGCCTCTATCAGCTCATTTAAACCTCAGAGCCCTATGATGTAGGTACAATAGTTCTTATACTAGAGAGGGAAAAAACCAAAGCGCAAGAGGTCATGTGACTCACTTTAGTCATACCTCAAGGAAATGTCAGATTTCAGGATCTAAACCCATTTAATTTTATTCCAGAAACCCCACTTTAACCCACCGTCCACATTACTTTTCTACATAATGAACACAGACATTGACTGTTTCAGAGAGTCACTTCATGCTCCATATTGATAGAATACGGCACAAAGACAAGAATTAAGTAGCTGATGGCTGGAAAACCCAGACTGTGACCTTCATGAGAAGGACTTTCTCATAGTCATCACTACTTCTCCAGTGGCTACTGAAGTATTAGCCTCACTTAGAAACAGAACATAGTGGAAAAGTCTGTTAGTGGAGCTGGGCTTATATACTCCTTTAGAAATACCAATTCTTTTCACACAAAACCAGAGCGTCAGCTGATCTTGAGCTTTACTTTAATGGAATGCCAGGTGTTATCTATCTAGGGACATTTTAGTATGTGGAATTCTCTTTATAAAGCAAGGTTTTTTTTAAAAAAAAAATGGGCTCAATAGTTGTGAAGTAGTCAATATACACAAAGAGTGGTTCCAAACAATTTTCTTTGTCATCTTCTGGCTCAGGATCCACAGCCAGTCCACAGACAGGTGTTCTTCTGGGTACCATGAAGGGAAATAAAATGTCTGTGTTAGCTTGATGTCTCACAGAGACTCAATAAGAGAATGGAGTTTCAAGAGATGGGATTGGTGTCACCATAAAAATGTCAGTGGACAAATAAGAGCATTTTTATTTTTCTTAAGTTAACTTCATCAGATACCAAACACTGACCTTCCGGAAATTCTGTTGTGATGTCCCGTGCTTCTCTGGGTTGCACTAAAACCAGAGGCACCATGCCTGAAGTGGTTTCTGTTTGGTCGCATTCCCATGAGTCTTTCTCTTCACTCGGGTGTGGAGGGCTCTACAATTCACTTACTGATTTCACTTCCTGTAAGGTGGCTCCTCCTGGAGGCTCTACCATGACTTCATGTTCAGGTCCCCACTGTTTGAGAATCTCTTGCCCTTGAGTTCTGTCTCTTCTCCTCCCATGGCTTTCCTCCATCTCTGGGACTCATGAGACCTTTTCCTCTGTGAGTTCCAATGTACCCAACTAAGTGAAAAACTACTAACATCAGTTTCTGCTCTATCCCCTCTAAAATTTCCAAAAAAAAGAAAATTTAGGATTTCAGGCTTCTTTTTGAAATGGGCATTATGGATAAAAACAAATTATATCCTGTAAAAAAAGAAATTATTCTGTTTCCTCAAAAAGTACTATACAGTAAGTTCTCTGAGATAGAGAGGGATAAGGAATATGGAGAAAAACATCACCAGAAGAAAAGTCATGGCTTTATTCAGACCTAGTTGTAGTGTCTTAGGGATTATTAACATCTTAGAGATTTTTTATAACTACAAAATAAGGGGACTATGCAAAGCTGTAAGACTGGAACATAAAATCTCCTTTTTATCTTTACTCAGAATTATGTGTATGATCACTTTTATCATTCTTACATGTGGGAGCTATTAATTTTTGATTATGGCTTTGGATACTTCCACATTTCCTACAATAGGTACCAAAGCACACATACATTTAAACCTAGCACCATTTCAATATGACAATTGAACATATGAATATTTGCAAGAGAAAAACAAGGGGGGAGTTCATTTATCACAACTTTTTGCTTTGTTTTGCTTTTTTGTTTTGTTTTTTGAGACAAAGTTTATCTATATATAGCCCCAGCTGTCCCAAAACTCACTCTGTAGACCAGGTTGGCCTCAAACTCTCAGAAATCTTCCTGACTCCTTCTCCCAAGCGCTGGGATTAAAGGTGTGCACCACCACCACCTGGACTTATCTCAATTTTCAAATACACTGTGTGTTTATTTCTAGGTATATAATTTCATGGAAAATACCTTCATTGGCAGTGGTAATTTGTAGAGCAAATTAAAAAATATGACAAACACACATTTAAAATAATAAAATTACCTGACACTTGTATGTTACTTCTTTTGTGCATGAGCAAATATGTGTGAAGGTTTACTTGTGTTTAAGTACCGCTTTCCATATGTGTATTTGCAGACCAGAGGTGAGGTCAGCCTCAGATACTATCCTCTGGGAGCTGTTCAGCTGTTTTTGACACATGGTATCTCACTGGACCCTGAGGCCCACTGATTCACTAGACAAGGTGGACAGTAAGCATGGAATCTTCTTGCTTTCTCCTCCACAGGACTGGGATTACAGGCATGTGCTGCTATGTTTGGATATTTACATGGTTGCTGGAAACTGAACACAGAACCCATGTTTGTGTGCCAAGGACTCCACTGACTGTCCCGCCTTCCCACCGCGTTCTCTTTTTATTTTCACAGCTTTGGGTGCTGCATGTATCCTTGCTGAGTGGGAGAAGATAATATTAGATACAAATTCACCAAGGCTGGCAATATGAGCACCTTTAGTGGAGAAAAGCCAACCAGTTCTTGATTCCTGATCTCTGGTATGATGTGGTGAAAGTGCTGGCGATTATGAACAATGCCGATGCTATACCAATTTGCATAGATTTCCCACCACTGCTGTTTATACACTGTTGCTTTCCACTTAATCCAGAACAATGTCCTCTTGCATTTTATTGCTACTGGTAATACTTCCCACCAGCCAGATTTCAAGCCAAACTTTTCAGCAAACAATTGAATACAACATAAGGCTTTTCACCCAGACACCCACATACCTGCCCCCCAGGCCTGACAGAGGATGGGAAGTGAGTCATGGAGGCAGTGGGTAGAGAGGTGGCAACTCTATTCAATAACGTTAAAACTCTGTGTGTGTGTGTGTGTGTGTATCTCTGTGTGTGTGTCTGTGTGTGTGACTGTGTGTGTCAGTCTCTCTGTGTGTATGTTTCTATCTTTCTGTGTATATGTATGTGTGTGTGTGTGTGTGATATGTGCGTAGGTGCACTTGTGGGTGGGCATGTACATTTGTGGAGACCTGATCATCAGTGCCAGGTATTTTTGATCCATATTTTTATCTCTCACTTAGATGAAGATCATAGGCTGGGAAGATGAGCTGGCTTACATACTAGGATCCACCTTTCTGGAAGGTCCCAGTACACAGCACCAAGGCTTCAGGCCTGCCACCACACCTGGGTTTTACTTGTGTTCTGAGGATAAAAATTCAGGTCCTTATGCTTGTATGGCAGGTTCTTTACCAATGGAGCCATCAACTCAGCTAGAACTTTTTAAACCAAGGGCTCTTTCTATGCCTTTAAGCCTTTAGAAAACAGAACACAAGAGAAACAATAACCTGTAAAATTCATCACCCTCAATAAATTTCTTCTATTATGATGAATGGCTGGCTTCTCAAAGCTGTGCTCCTTTGAACACATGTGCAGATTGATATATGGGGGGCTGTGTGTTTCCTACAAAATGAATCAATGTGGCTGGGGCCCATCACCGATTTTATTTTGCTTCTTTTTATTCTATAATTTATTTTAGTTGGAGTGTTCTGCGAAATTCTAATATTATTATGAAGGAGGAGAGAAAATGCAGAAGATAATTGGTCCTGGTTCCTCATCTTCTTAGAAAATGCCAGCAGCCCTAAACTTACTTTCTTCCCTCATAATCCTAAAGCAGCTAATTATGTTCTGCTCAATGATTTTTGTCCTCCAGCAAACATTGTTTATATGCTACAGAAGTTAAATTGCAAGGTTCGGTGTTGGAGAATATTATTTTAAGGTGTGTTAATTTTGTTTATGCTGTGGAACATTTGCTTAATGATGTAAAGATGAGTTGCTTTTGTTTATGCTGCTTTTGTTTAACTCTGTGAAGCTATATTACTTGCCTGTCTAAAACACCTAATGATCCAATAAAGAGCTGAATGGTCAATAACTAGGCAAGAGAAAAATAGGATGGGCTGGCAGGCAGAGAGGATAAATAGAATGAGAAATCTGGGGAGGGAAAAGAAGAGGACATTAGGGGCCAGACACCCAGTCATCCAACCAGGCATGGAGTAAGAGTGAAAATAAGATTACAGAGTGGGAAAAGCTTAGAGACAAAAGACAGATGGGATAATTAAAATTAAGAAGAGTTGGCAAGAAACAAGCCAAGCTAAGGCTGGGCATTTATAATTAAGAATAATCCTCCCTGTGCGATTTGCTTGGGAGCAGGGTAGAGGATCCCCTAAAAGAATAGAGAGCAAACCCCAACAGCAACCATTCAGCAGTAAGCATTGAGCTTGTCCTTAGTAAAAGAGTGGATGGGTTTTAGGTCTTTTCTAGTTATCTTCTTGGGGTTCAAAAATTATTAAGTACCTCTCATATTTATTCATGAATTCTTGATAGACATATCATTTAATCTGGTATGATGTTCTCTGCCTCTACATATGGGTTTTTACCTACTTATTTAAAAATGCAATGCAAATTTATGGCACTTGTTATTTTTTTTTTTTTTTTTTTTTTTTTTTTTTTTTTTTTTTTTTTTTTTTTTTTTTTTTTTTTTTTTTTTTTTTTTTTTTTTTTTTTTTTTTTTTTTTTTTTTTTTTTTTTTTTTTTTTTTTTTTTTTTTTTTTTTTTTTTTTTTTTTTTTTTTTTTTTTTACTTTCACACACACTAGCTACCTCTTGGATGTATCAATCTGCCATTTTGTTCAGTGGTGCTGAGCTCCAGAAAGCCTGTCTCATCTGCCCTAAGTGTTGTATATTTACTGCATGTCATGGCTTTGTGCTTATTATTTTCCCCAGATCCTGTCTTCTAGGATAATAAAAGTTAAACTTTTACCAGAGTTTTGAGAGGGAGAGGCCGTGACTCTTCCCTCTATCCTAATTTTTTGTACCTTTACTTTATGTTAGTAAGAGATGCCGCCTCCTGCTGGCTTAACTGTAACAAGTTTCTCTTATAGGTGGGTTATTGCATTATACTTAAATCTCTTTCAATTGTCTAAAACTACTACAGCCAAGACATTTACATTATTAGAGAACATCCTTGACTTCTTTCAAATACTCCACTTCGTCCTTTTGCTTCTAAATTTACTGTGCTTTACACAAAGTTTTTACATGCTAATGTTTTTTAGTCTGTCTTTTGTTAGCCAAAGTCATAAAGCTTGAAAGAAATCATTTAAAACACAGTGGAAAACCGTCACAAGGCATGATGGGAGGATGGGTGAAAGAACAGCCCCTGACATTAGAACAATTGTGAATAAATGTTCTGATTTACGTTTAACTGAGATGGCTTTAGAAGCCACCTTTAATAGTTCTTAGGAAATAGTAACAAAATGGGAGAAATTAATTGTGAGAAGATAATACCATACATGGGAAAGGTGAGGGCTGCCATAAGTCAGGCTGAGAAACAAGCCCTCCATGTCTGCATACTTTTCTATTTGGCTAATACACATGGACATGCTTTGTGACTTGAAATGGTAGAATCATGTGGGCACACTGTGCTTTGCCTTTTCTTAGTGGATGCGGGTGGGTATCTAGTGTTTTAGCATTAAGCACGATGTTTCCTATGGGGGCTTTACACTCAGGAATGATCTAATTAATCATAAAATGCTCTTGGATCTTGTCAAATACCTTTTCTACATCTAATATGATCCTGTGAGTTTAAACTTCATCCTCCCTCCCAAGCTGCCCGTTGCTGCCCGTGGCAGGCGGGAGAATTGGTCCTGATGTCCTAAGAGTGTGGGAGGGGTCCCTGCTCCTCACCAGCTGTGACACTCTGGAGAGCAGGTCGTGCATCTTGCCTGAGTGGCACAGATACAGGTGAACCAGTCCTGGTGCTGTGAGCATGAGAGAGCCGCCCCACTACTTGTCTGTCATGCAGTGGATGAGTGAGGGAGAGAAGCCTCCTTTTGCCCATTGTCACCTGTAGAAGACAAGGGAGCTGACCTTCGTCTCTCAAGAAAGTAAACCTTGCACCTCACCTGAGCAACAAAATAAAGCCGACCCTGTTGGCAGGATTGTGGGTGAGCTGGCCCTGAGGGCATGAAAGCGGGTTAGCTAGTCATGCTCCCCTTGTTTGCCATGTGGTAATGAGGGCAAGGGGAAGATGCCCTGCCCCCCTCATCCCTCCCACATGTGTCAGACAAGGGAGTTGATCTTTCCCCTTACCAGCTAAGAAAGTGGGCCCTGCACCCCTCCTTGGCAGCACAGGAGAGCTGACCCTGTTAACTAATATGTGGGTGAACCAGTCCCCAAAATATGAGCTAGCCACACCACTTGTCTGCAATATGGTGGTGTGAGCATAGGAGAGGCACTCCTCCTCAGCCATTGCCATTTACGGCAATTGGGAGAATTGGCTCAGAGTTCATAAGAGTAGGAAGCCGGCTCTGCCCCTTACCAACTGCAGCACTGGCAAGAGTGGTCTTTGAGTCTCACCTGGGCAGCAAGGTAGAGCTTGCCATGACTGTGTAGGTGTGCATGAGTTGACACAATGAGGGCATAAAAGCAGGAAAACCAACCCCACACCTTGCTTGTTGCTACAAGATGAACTAGCTGGGGCAATGCCAAAGAGCTCACACTGGTGGTGAGGCTGGGGGAGAGCTGTAGATTGACCATCCCTGCAACTACTCAGTCCTAGAACCAGGGTTATGAGTTAGTCCACTCCAACAGCCACCCTTGATCTTCAGGAGCATTGCAGATCCAAAGCTTCCCAATCTCCACAACAGGATATCGAAGAGGGGTCCTAGCGAGGGCCTAGTATTGATGATGTAGCAGAAACCAGAGGTCTTTAACTATACCAATGACTCTACAATAAACAGTTGCAAAGATATATGGCTAAAAGATATACTGTGTCACACTCCAGCTCCATCATAAGATTTTTCTTTTTCTTCTCTTAAATTTCATTTCATTTATTTATTTATTTATTTTGGGGCAAGGAGAATGCAAGAGCAGATACAAAGAAAAAGAGAAATGAACGGGATTTAGATGCATGTTGTGAAAGGCACAAAGAATAAAAGAGCTAAAAACTTTATTCTGTTGATTTTTATATTAGTATTTACTAATATAAAATATTAAATTGTATGAATTGTATTAAATATTAAAAACATATAACTGGTTCAAATGGTGTACCAATTTTGCATTCCAAGAGTAAATCCCATCTGGATACAGTAGATAATCATTTGTGATAAGGTTTCTCCATACAGATTGCTAATATTTTGTTGAAGACTTAGATCTATATTCATATTCTGTTTGTAGATCTGGTTTTATGCCTGGGCCTTATATCAGAGTAAGATTAGCTTTAGATAATGTTCCTGAAAGGATTTGCTCATCTTATACTTTCTGAGAGTTTCTTCCACTTGAACCTAACCTTTTCCTTGTGTCAATGTTAAAATCACTAATGTAATCTTTCGCACATAGATTCAGACTATATTTCTGCTTAAATCTTTTTCATTATCTTTGTGGCTACTCAATTTTAAGCCATTAAATTTTAGAATGTACTTATAATATATCTGTGTCTATAAAGTTAATAGTTACCTCCTTTTGTTTATTCTATATTTTAGTACCCTGAGTCTTTTTATTTTTGTCACTATAACCAATATTTTACCAATTTTATTGGTATTTCTAAAGAATGAATTTTTTCTATTGTTTTTGAATTTCATTAATCTCTGCCCCAATCTTCCTAATTTTCTCCTGTTTCTCTTGAGTGAATATTTATTTATGATCCTTACTCTAGTGTTTTAAGTGGAAATTCGGCTATTTGTATATGGCCTTATCTAACTATAGCTATTTTTAGTCATAAAACTTCCTTAAAGTATTGTTTTATCTGAATCCAATTTTTTCATTTGGTGTGTGTGTGTTTGTTTTTATGCATGTCAAAGTTCTATTTTTTGTGTAATTTTCTCTTGACTTTGAAGTTGCTTATGAATATGCTATTATATTCCAAATATTTGTGAATTTTCAAAATGTCTATTATTGATGTCTAATTTTCATTCAGAGAAAATATTTATACCATCTGACTCTTTTTAAATTCATTACCTTTTGTTTTGTGGTCTAGTATATGGCCAATTTTGAAGAATTTTATCTATATACTGGAGTGCAGCTTAAATTGTGGGTCATGACCCCATATGGGATCGCATAACTAAATGTGAAGGTTGCTAAAAATTTTAACAAAACTGAGTATGTTTCTGATTATGCAATGACCAAAAAATTAATTCAAAGCCAAATGCATAATGAATCTGAGGTGTCTGGGGCTGCTGTTGCCCATGTTTCATTATGTAACTTCATTATAGCTTTGACTTTGAACACACTATGTGTGAACTTTGCACTGGGCAGGTTATCATAGCACATTCTGCTAATGAGGATTGTTTAAAACTCCTCAGCTCAGAATCGAGACATCTAGAGGTTATTAGCTGCTGTGCTTTCACTGTTCACATACAGCTTTCTGCTCTTATGGAAATATATGGTTTAATTAAAGAAAACAGATTTCTAATATTGCCTACCATGATTCCTCAGAAGAGAGGAATTTAACAGGTACATATTTGTATTATAATAATATAGTTTAAATATTGCTCATTGGTTTAATGACTTGACTTTCATAAAACAAAAACCATTAAATAAATTTGGCTTGGGATGAGGGCAGATTTCCAGCAATTTTTGAAATATCACTAAGCATAATTTTGCCATTTTGAACCATGTATTTATGGAAAGCAGCATTCTAAACATAGATTATAAGATCAAAACTGGATCAATTATGAAAACTCTTGAGCATGTTCTGCTCATACAGTATCATATTAGCCAAGATTTTCTCATATTTTAAAAAATCACACCAATCTCATTAGCATGCAAATGTGCTTTCACTTATAACAGTGAAATTTTGTATATACCAAAGAATTCTTTTAAAATAAACTTTTCCATGGTTCCTCATCAAATGAATGCTTGATTTGTATAGCTCTTTGATATGTCTATATATTCAGAGCCGTGTAAAATTTTCTCAGGTGAAGAGAAATGACAAGTAGAAAAAAAATCTAAGTAGGCATGCACTCGAGAGCAGTTATTCCGCTGATGTTGACTAGAAGGTTCCACAGAGATGCTTAGGAGACAATGAGTATTATTCAAGTATCCTTTGTTTCCAAAGTGATCTGCCTACTGATTCTACCCATCATTTCAAGTATTGGAATTCTCACTTGCTGTTGGACTTTTACTGTCTGTCTTGTTTTATGTATTTAAATTACTGTCTGGTGCAATTGCTCTCAGCCTAGAGAACTTTCTTTACTGTATCTTATAAGGCATGTCTAGTGGCAATAAGTTCTCTCATTGAGTTGACATAAGAATGTGTACTTTACATTCATTTTGGAAAGACAGTTCTGGATCTAGATTTCTTAGCTAATCTGTTTGTTTCTTTCTTCTGAGCTTTTGCTCTGTTACCCCCCCACCTTCCCTGTTACCCCACCTTCCCTCTCCCCTCACTGCTTACCAGCCTGCATCTTTACTGATGAGAAATCATTATTAATCTTAATTGGGTTTTTTGTTTGTATATGAATAATCCTTCTCTTGTTCCTTCTAAGAACTTTTTTTAAAATAAATTATTATTTGTGTGACATTGAAATTTCAATATGTGACATTGAAAGTCTTGCTTTGCAACCTTTTCGGTTATTAGTTCTTTAATTTTCCTCTACTTTTCCTTGCCTGCTAAAACTAGCATTATTGCCTCACTGGCACGTTTAATGTGACCCACATTTCTTCTTTTATTTTCTTCTTTTTCCCCTCTCTGTTCTTCTGACTGGATAATCGCTGTTTATGTATCTTCAAGTTCTCTGATTCCAATTGACTATAGAGCCTTGCAGATGAGTTTTTCATTTATAGCACTATGTCTTCAACTCCAGTACCAGCATCCCGTTGTTTGTGCACTCTTTTTCTTTGTGGGAGATCGTGCACTAAGCATTATCAGTAACAGCCCAGTGCCAAGAGTCTGGTATTCTCAGGAGGCCTCTGCTGCCCTTGTTTCAGTGTGTGTGTGTGTGTGTGTTTGTGTGTGTGTGTGTGACAATTATTCTGTTTATGTATTTCTTTTTTTCTTTTTCTTCAAAGGAGAAAATTTTGATAACATATTCTTAGCAAATTTAATAATGCCTCTCTCTAGATATTATTTTGTATCTTTGTTTAGTGGCTGGGCCAGGCTGCCAGTGAAATTATTATTATTATTGTTATTGTTATTATTCACTCAAAAGTTCTTGAGGTTACTCCCAGAGGGTATAGTCTTAGGCATACACACAGTAGGGCTCTTATGCTGGGAATATCACACCTACTTTAGTCCTCACTAGTCCTATCAGATGATTCTATTGTTTTCCATGTTCCCTGGAGGATACATTGCTGTCCTAGCTGACTCAATTAAATGTGTGCCTCTGTGTTAGACCATAATCTTTTAGTGCTGGCCCAAGAGTTTTGTTGACTACAGGGGGATCTTGAGGGGGACACCCTTTCTCTGGTCCCATCAGGTTTACTAAAGGACCTCCCTGTAGTTACTCATTTCTCCCCCCATTCCCCTCCCCCTCTCCCTTTCTCAAAATACAGTTTTAGGCTTAAACTTCCCCAGTCCACATTCCAAAGTCAGTTTGTTGCAGTTCTTTAAGCTCTCTACATTTATGACTGAATTGTCCACCTGGGCAAAATCCCCAAATCACTGGCCAAGACCCAAGGAAGCAGTCAGTACTCTGTTGGTCCCTGCTTTCAGGGCAGGGTGTGGGGCTAGAAGCTAGTCTCTGGGCCCTTGGGTTGCCTCTCTTGTGATGAAACCTCTGCCATTTGACTAATCTTAACTCACTAGTACATGGTCTGCCAAATGTACTAATTTTTAGCTACTGTGTATCTATCTTTTTGTCTCACCCTCTCCTCTCTTCTATCTGGAACTCTGGAAATATGAGTGTTGCAAGACCCCTGATGATTTCTAGTGTCTTCTCTGTTGAGGATTCCATCCCCTGTCCCCTCCACCTGCTGCTGAGTATTTTCAGTGAGACTTTAATTTTGATTAACATCTTTCTGAGTGCTAAAATTTCCATTTTCTCCTTGTTTCAAGTTACCATTTATTTGCTGAGGTCCGCTCTACTCTTGTTTATTTCAAGCCTATTCCTAATGGCTCTTTTAAATCTGCTTGTCAGATCATTGCAGCATCTCATTCATATGAAAGCTACTATTAATTGACTCTTTTTATCCAACTTGAGGTATTTCAGAACCATCATATGAATCTGTTTCAGCTTCTGTTTTATACATAGTCTCACTATTGCCAAGTGGTAGTGAAAATACAGGTGCCTCACCCAGGTCCTCTAAGAGGCAAATGTCCCAACTCCCAGCTAGTCTTCTTTGGGGAAGAGAGGAGAGAGGCCTCATTACAGCTGGCCAGGCTGGAGTCTAGATGCCACCCTCTGCCTTTGCTAATGTTAGTAGAAGCAGGGTTATTGTAGAAGCTTATTTTCCCACAGTATTTGGGGAAAGGAAACAGGTCATTGTTTGAGTTTTCAGCCTTGCTGTGCTGCTTCTTTCCTGGTCCTTTGGTAAAAGACAATGGAGTTTTTCTTGAGACTTTGACTCTTCACATTAGGGCTGTTGTGTTCATCATTTGATCTTGGATAGATGAGACAAAAAGAAAGCATGCATGGCCATGCCATTTTGCAGATCTTGAGATCCAAAGACAGTGTATATTCTCCTTCATATTCTGACTTCTATTTACAAGAGAAATAGGGCAAAGTCTATTCCATCTTGATCCAGACCAGGAAGGCCATTGTTACTTCCTAAGTTCAGCTACTAACATTAAATATTTTTTTTTGGATCACTTAGTTCTTGGGTTCTATTAGCCAGACATAAACTAGTGGTTTCTAGTGTTCTCTATTTGGGAATGAACTGTCAATGCTTACAAATAAGACACTAACGACTCACATGAATTCTTTCTGAAAAGGTAATTTTAGTTATTTCTCCCGCCATTGGAGGATAGAACTAGTTCATACTTGACATCCATCCACCACTGCAGTTTGTTACAAATGAAATCTTAGCATCTGCAAACTGAAATACAGTCTCCTGAGCTGGCACATGTGTTGTGTAAGTATTCATGGCTAGGTTAAAGAAAGCCTCTGACCACAGAGCTGAAGAAAACAGCTGCAATTGGTTGGTTGTTTTGCCAAATTTAACACTTTTGTTCTTCATGTAACCAGAGGAAAATGAGAATACTCAGTTTGCATCTTCCTGAAGCATCTTTACCCTAAAGAACCCTTTCATCTTTGTCAATGATGACAATTTTTGCCAAAAAAAAAAAAAAAAAATGGTGATGATGTCTGTCCTGCCTGCAGGGGACCACAGCTGACTCCTGACTTGGTGTCTGTGAGTAGGCATTTTTGCTCCAGGGACAAGGACATAAGTGAAGTGCTATGAAGAAAGACAATATGATCGCCAACCTAATTAAAATGAAGACAAGTGGCTTACTGGATGAGCTTACTCCAAAGGAAACAAATAAAGGAAATTTCATTTTTGTGCTGACTCCAAGGACATAACCAACTTTATGAGGTGAAATGTAATGTATTCCCAGCCTCATAAGCATAAACCCACTGCCTTAACTGCCTGCAACACAAACCACAAGCCTGCCCTTCTTCAGTATGAAAGAAGATGAGAGATGTATGAAGGAAAATAAAAGGACATAAATACATCCACTGAAAAAGATTAATTGCAGATAAAGTCTGTTCTTGTTAAAAAAAATAGTCTGGTTTCAATATTCACTTATTCTTTCTCATTTATGTGTATGTTGGTTTTCCTAAAAGGAGATGGGTATCTTTTAATTCTAAAAGCGTATCATGTAAAGTCTACAGATAATTGTTACCATGGTGCTGTAAGTATCCCACAGCAAACTAATATGTTCTCAGGGCTAAGGCTGCTTTGGCATTTAATACCCTGGAAGGAGAAAGCCTGCAGCTATACCCCACAATCTCCTCTTAAACACTGCAGCATTCCAGCTTGTTCTGAAAACCTGTTTCTTTAACATTCCTAAATGAGAAAAATTAGGAAAGAATTTTTTCAAGAGGCTCTTGTTGAGCCACAAGTCAGTTGGTTCTGAGTGTTGGAAAATAAGAGAGATTTAACTAAGAAGCTGAGCAGGAAGGGCAAAACACATTCCATTGTATGGATTGTTGATGAACATCTCAAGAAAAGAGAAACCATGCAGGGGAACAGGCTGTTATTAAACTGCTACTCACACCTTCTCTGTGAAGCTTGAAAGTGTGTTACAAATGTGTCTATCCCACAAATAATCACCGGTGGGAGGAGAACAAAGAAAAAAAATAGATGCAGATTCTAAACATCTGCCCTTCTTCAATATTATTATTTCTTAGATGATATAGCAATAATGATTCAGCAATAACCTGATCATCCCCAGAAGAAAAAATAGTGTCATGATAAAAGACTAAGAGATATGTATGACTCCTTTATAATGAGGACTTGAGAGCTAGAACATGGTTTTTAAAGATACTATTTTAAAAAGTAAGAGTCTACAAAAATCTTTCTATACTTTTATTATTGTTATAGATGGGTATCTTAAATATCTATACCTTGCTCCCAATCAAAATGTATATTCAGATATGTCTTACTTCATCCAAAGAAGAATTTTCTATTGCATATAGGTAGATATTGTCTTCTTAAAAGTATGGCATAACTGACATTTAAAGAGGTTAAATTCTTGGATACTGAAGCTCACATTTATAATCCCAGCACACAAAGGGCAGATTCAGGATTACTGTGAGTTTGTATACAGCCTAAACTATGAAGTGAATTTCAGGACACTTGTCTGAGCTATGTAATGAGACTCCACCTCACACCTCAGCAACAAAATACACACACACACACAAACAAACAAAAACAAAGATTATAGTACTAGCTAGGGTATCTAATAGGAAGGATGGACATTAGAACAAGAAGCAGTTTGAAGCCAGCTACTTTGAGTTCAAGGTAGACAAGTTACAGAACATCTCTGCACCTTATTTTCCTTGTGTATAAATCAAGGATAATATACTTTCTTGGCCACTGGCTGCTACAAAAGTTAGATAAATAAAGGCATATAGAGTACTATGTAGCATATGGCAGACACCTGGAAACATACTTGTGTTCCGCAATCACTTCAGTGGGTTAGATTTTGTCTTGATGACTGAAAAATCCTCTAGCTCTTAGATAGGAAGGAACGATATCTTTGTCTGGGTGGCTATTTGTGACTGGTGATTACACTGAGATCTAGGCACCTTTCATAAACTTAGCCAATGACAGCAAACAAATGGGACAAACTTCCTCTCTGTGTGAAATTTATACTTCAGAAGCAGAGAACTAAAACAGGAAGGTACAGATAGGCCACAATTGAGACTATGTCATCAAGAGAAAAAGACACAAGATATTAGAGGCCCAATTAAGAATACACAGCTGGGGGAAAGGCACTGGGGTAATTTGAATGAAAATGGCCATAGGGAGTAAGTAGCATTGTCAAGAGGTGTGGCCTTGAAAGGGTAGATGTGGCTTGGTTGGAAGAAGTGGGATGGGCTCTGAGGTCTCAGTGTATCTCAGGTCTCTCCCTGCTGCCTGTAGATCCAGATGTAGGACTCTCAGCTTCCTCTCCAGCACTATGTCTGCCTGCATGCCGCCATACTTTATGCTGTAATGATAATGAACCAAACCTTTGAACTGTAAACCAGCCCCAGTTAACTGTTTTTCTTTATAAAAGCTGCTGTGGTCATGGTGTCTCTTCCCAGTAATAGAAATCCTAACTAAGACAGACCAATAATGACAAGACAGAATGATCATATATTATATCCCACTATACACTATGAACCATACTCCATTAGCAGTCAAATCCAGGACATTTCATCTGAATATGAGTGACAAAATACTTAACCTCTCTTAGCATTAGACTGATGGCATTTAAATAATCATGTGTACTACCAAGATTAAAGATAATGTGTTTTCTAGAGAAAATCCCTCCCCTAAGTATTCAACTTTCCCTGGAAAGTAAAACTTATCTACAGAAAGTCTCTAGAGGAAAGCAAAGAAATCAAGTCGGGCAGGCTGGGACTGAATGCAAAGGCTCACAAAAGCCAGGAGAGCATTCTACTACTGAGCTATTTCTCCAGCCCTGAATTTTTTTAATAAATTATTTATTTTTTCATAATTTATTTATTGAATAATTACTATAAGCACATCAACATGTTAGTAGTCCAATTACCAGCAGTGACATCAATAAAACATCTTTTGTGGCTAGGGTCTATAACTTACAGTGCTAGTCCCTAAAGTTCAGTGTCTTGGGGAAGAGCTGGAATTTTTTATATATTTGCTATAGACCACATCTGTGAAAAGGAACAGAAAGAACCTAACTCACATGTTTATTTAAAATGGTGGCAGAAGTATCTTACCAAGGCTATTTGTTGAGAAGATAATTTTTTCTGAATAGAAAGTCTGCATCATAATGGGTACAGGTAGTTCTGGACGCTTGCCATTCTTAGCTGGGTCTGGCTGCCCCCTGGTTAAATTATTGCCTGGCAGGGTATTTTGACAACTTTATTTCTATACCGGTACTTTCAAAAGTTGCATTTAAGTTGTGGGGGTTTTTTTTTGTTTTGTTTTGTTTTGTTTTTTAAAGAACACAGCATGCAAGTCTAGAATGAGGTTTTGTTTGTAGATATAGTGAGCAATATGGATGACTAATACATAAGGTATAAACTAGGCTAAAAGTTTAAAAAAAGCCATTCCATGGAAAAATCAAGCTGGATTGTAGCTTCCTTCATACTTCCTGACATGAGACATACTTGACCTTCCTTGTCTCTGCTTACTTTTTAAGGCTTTATGGGGAACACAATCCAAATTGTTATTTCTTAAAAAGGAATTCCCATGTAGTACATGGTGGTGTTCCTCCCCTTAATTCCAACACTTGAGAAGCAGAGGTGGGAAGACCTCTGAGTTCAAGGTTAGCCTGCTCTACAGAGTGAGTTCCAGGACAGCAAAGGATATACAGAGAGACCCTGTCTCAAATAATAAAATAAAAATAAAAAATAAAATGAAATTCTCAAAAGTAAGCTATAATTCACACTAGGTGGTGGGTGATAAAAAACAAACAACAAAAACCCACCATGTTTCAATTGAATACTCACTATTTATCTCAAAGAAATGATACAGCAAAGTCACAATGACTACTATGTTTAAGGGTGTTTTTCTATAACACATTTCCTAAGGTATAGTTTTTATGATGATTAAAATGATTGGAATTTCTCTCCAAGCCCTGCCTGTATGTTATGAAAGGTTTAAATGGCTCCCCTTATATAAGCCTTGACTAAACAAATGAGGTCTCAGCTCAACAGTTCAAAATATTATCAGTTAATGATCTAGAAAACTACAGACATATTATAAAGTATGTGCCATCATCACTATCTGTGTGGCTTCTTGCCAGTAGCATTATAATGATGAAAAAGTAATGGCTTGTCCCTCCATTGTTACTATTATTATTTAAGCTTTATCACATCTATTGCAACAGCTGCTTAATTCACACTTGTGCCTACACACTTGCATTCTAGCAATATATGCCATTTCTGTTCAGTCACAAGTCAGTAATTGGTTCTCCTAGGACCCATTTGTAGAAGCTAGAAACCTGAAATCCATTTGGATCCACTTTTGTTTGCTATCCAAATGCATCCTCACATTCCCCAAGTCTTGAATAATCTTGTCAATCCTGCCATTCTATCCACTTCTGCTGGATTATTTTAGTTTTTTCCAAACTAGACTATTGGATGCAGTAAGATAAGGCTTCTAACATGAAAACTTGAGCATAGAATGACAGTTGTTTTCCCTTCTAATAAAACTGAAACTCATGTTTGTTAAGTACTGTAGGAAACAACTGACTACTGTTTCAGCTGTGCTGTCTACACTGCTCTTTTTAATTGGATTTTCAGCTCCACTGCATTTCTGTGTTCTGGAAAACTCTGGGTCTAGGCCTCTGCCATTCCTTTGCCTACAACACTCTTCTTCCTCTTGTTTGTCTTAACATGTCTGTCTTTCTATTACTTTTCTCAAGTCTTAACTTGAATGGCATGTCCCTGTAGGGGGATTGTATTTTGATCCATTGTAAATAATTGTCCCATCTACTGGTTTAATAAAAAAACACTGATTGGTCAAAGGCAGACAGGAAGTGTGAGTGAGGCTACCCAACAAAGAAAACTCTGGGAATGTCTCAGAGCAAGGCAGAGATGCCAAAGGGATGTGACAGAGATACAATGATGAGACAGCAACAGACACAGAGGAAAGAAGCTGAAATGATGCTCTGAGACAATGGAAGACAGAGTCCACAGCAAAAGAGAAACATAAACTGGATTTAGGTATCAGAAGAGTAGCCATCGGTAGAGCATGAGACTCTTAATCTCAGGGTCATGGGTTCAAGCCCCAAGTTGGGTGCCATCTGTTGTCTGTAGTTTCTGTGTCTTCTTCATTGTGAATTGTCTACTGCCTTAGACTGTACCTGTTTCTTAACTGGCCAACATCCCTGCTGGTTACCAGTTGCAAAAAGTAGAGACCTCCTTTATTATTCTTTCAATTTCAGTCCCTTCACCTCACACATAGAAAGCACACAATACATAGTTTTAGTGTGCAAAATATATGGTTTTAATATAAAAACTTCCTTTCTTTTATTTCTTTATTTTTCTATTTAAAAAGTTTTTCCCATACCCACCACTGCTCCTTCTCCTTCCCCTCCTCCCAGTTCTCCTTCAGCCTTCTTTCACCCTCATCCCCCATCTATTCCCCAGGAAGGGCAAGGACTCCCAAGGTGAGTCAGTTTAGTGTGGCATACCCAGTTGACGTAGGACCTAGTCCCTCCCCTGTGGTGGTATTCAACACCACCCTGACCTGAGGGTGTGGCCTCTGGGCCAGTGCAGGCTTGAGTTTCACCTATGACCTTTGAAGCTGTAGACTTAAGGCATGGCCAAGACAGGCTTAAAGTTCAGGTCCATGAGGACAGCACTTTCTCTGCTTCCCAGTTGTCTGGAAAGAAGATCCCTTCCTTCCATCCACCCATCCATCCATCTATCCAGACTAGTGGATCATTCAATCTTTGTAATAGATTCTGGCCTGGACGATCTGGGCCTGGACCAGAGGTTCAGACCCACTCTCAGTCTTGCTTAGCTTCAAATACACAGAGACACTTATGTTATTTTTACACTGACCAGCCTAGGGCCCAGGTATATTGCTAGCTAACTCTGGCTCTTAAAATAACCCATGTTCAGCCGTGTGGCTCTGTACCTTTTCTCAGAGCAGCATTTCAACTTCTTTCTTCTGCATAGTCTCCTGGCATCTGTGTTGTCTCTCTTGTGGCTCTATCTGCATCTTTGTGGCATCTGTCTCTGCTCTAAGATGGTCCCAAGTTTTCTTAGCCTGGTAGCCACACCCACACTTCCTGTTTGCCTTTGGCCAATCAGCTTTTTATTAAACCCATAGGAGGGACAATTATTTAAAATGTTATAGAATACAATCCCACTATATTCCATCATCCTTTTCAGGATATTTATCATATTGCTTTATATAAATATTAACCTAATAATCCGTCTCCTTGTGATTATTGCTCAGGTTTTTTAATCAGGCCACACTCTATGCAGAATCAAGGCTGGAATAGGTGTTCTTCTGTAGGGAATGGGATCCAAGATGTCGGTTCATGTACCAGGAATAAACTCTGGTTTGACTTCAAGAGTCTCCACAAACTGCCCATGCCCTTTGACTGTCATATACATTCAGAGGGTTTAGTTCCTTCCCATGAAGGTTCCTCAGCAGTTATTTCAGAGTCAGTGAGCTCTCCCAATAGTTTGGTTCAGCCATCTCTGTTGGTCTCCTCCCCATTATCTTAATCCCTTTGCTTATATAATTTCTCCTCCTTCTCCTCAGCTAGACTGGAATCTTGACAGAAGTTTTCAATGGATTCAAAACAAAAACCCAATAAAGTTACCCAAACTATTGTTTTTATCTTCTATGTCTCTAGAAAATGCTATGTTCTCCACACCTAATCCCCACTTCCCAGATCCTCACAAAATCTACATTTTATAAACTACACAACACTCAATAATTATCCGAGACGTCCTCATATTTCCAGCATTACTTTATGGTAACCACATTACCATAAACTAATCTACTCCCCTGGAAACTTATTGCATACATGTGCCATATTCTGCTTTGAAGTAGATTCATCTAAGCATTTGCTGTGATAATTGATGGCATGAACCCTGTAAAATAGTTAAAGTTTTCTAATTATAGTTCTCTGTATATCTGTCTTCTCTAAGAAGTGGAAACAGAATAGAAACAAAGTCTCTCCTCTCTATATACTGTAAATAGGATAGTCCTTGAAACATTGTGGGTTAAGTAGTAAAAGCATTTTAGAATCAGGTAACTTTGGACAGTGACCCACACACAGTTTCTATTCAGTGTTTAATGTTGTCTGTGTGCCTTGCTATTTGTCAGCTGGGTTAATACTTTGTTTTGGCTAGTTTTCATTTTTTATTTGTAAACATAAGGTAAAAGGGCTGCCATGAATAGTTTCAAAATGTTTCCTCAGTGGAAAATGTTGAAAAGTACTGTACATCAATCCTTAACTTAATCTACAAACACCAGCAAAGGATCAGCCATGTAGCAGACACTGCTGTGGTGCTTGTGGCAATGAACAAAACCAGCTAGTCAAGGGACAAGGGTGGCACACACTTTTAACCACAAAGGCAGGCAGATCTCTGTGAGTTCCAGGAAAGCCTGGTCTACATAGTCGGTTCCAGGATTGTCAAGGCTACACAGAGAAACCTTGTCTTTAAAAAAAAAAAAAAAAGCAGATAGTGGCCTCCACACCTGTGATGCTTGAAATGCTTACATTCTGGTGGCAGAAGGGACACAGTAAACAAAAGATGCTTAGATTCATTACATGTTTGATAACAACAAACCAAAAGATACAGGAAATAGTACAGAATTTGGAAAGGAAAGAGGTTCACAAAAAGTAGAGGTAGGAGGGAGACATGGCCATACATTACAATGTCAAACAAGACAGACATCACTGAGAAGAAAACGTTTTCCCCAAAGCCCAGGCTGTTTAAGAAGACACAGTAAATGTGAGACTGTATTGCAGAAGAATGTTCCAGGCAAAGCAGCAAAAGATCTAAAGAAAAACATGATAAGGATCTTTCAGGAGGAGCCAGCAGTCCCATGGATGTGACAACATAAGCAAGGAGGACCATGATGAAGACAGGATTATGAGTAAAAAGTTATTTTTTATAAGGCTTGATAATCCAGCATACATATTCTGGCCTTGCTCTGGACAAAATAGGGAAACATGGAATATCACA
The DNA here is from genome assembly GCA_004025045.1 of Sigmodon hispidus. Taxonomy (NCBI): domain Eukaryota; kingdom Metazoa; phylum Chordata; class Mammalia; order Rodentia; family Cricetidae; genus Sigmodon; species Sigmodon hispidus. Next base: position 132,821 of record PVIH01001154.1, on the reverse strand, counting down.
AACTAACCCCTCCCCCATCATCTGATACTTATTTTAATAGGATCTCTCTGGTTTCTCTCCTGGAAATAGACTGTAGTAGGAGTGGAGCATATTCCTGGAGAGTAATTAGTAAGCCACTGGATAGAGACCAAGAGAGATGATGGAGGCTTTGAATTCATTTTGAACCACTTTTAGATATAGTTAATAGCTACAGGTAATGGGATTTCCTAGCAGAATGGATGAATGGCATTACAGAAAGAAAAAACTCAAAATTTTCCCAAGATTTACTTGGATAACTGGAGAAATGAATTAACATGGGCAACTACAAGAACAATAATAGGTTGAGGGTACTGCAAAAGCCCAGCTTTAGCATGCAAAAGCCAAGGTATCGCATAGACAACAGCCCAGAAGTACTGAGTAGATATGTGCCTCTGGAGTTGGGGGAGGGGCCTAGGTTCCAGATCTAAGTTCTAGATACAGTATCTAGGTTCTGGAGTTTGGAACATCTGGACAGAATTATAGCAATACATCTAAATTACCTGGGGTAAGTGAAGTAGTTTGTCGTTTGTTCCAGCAGACAGAGACAGTATATAGTAACAGTTCTCAACCTGTGTCTTTTTCTTGAAACACTATAGCTCATTCTGTGTTCTGCAGGGCTGGCATTTGCATCTCTTGGGGATTATTATTAAAATACAGATTTCTGGGTTTCTTCCTAATGTGTTATTAGAAATTCTGGAAATAAGGTCTAGAGTCTTCATTTTTAATAAGCCTTTCAGGAGATGCTTCTTTCATTTGACACTTGAGATCTCCTTTAATAGGAACTTAATAAATATTTGTTGAGCTCATTCACATCTTTAGGTTCTAATTTTTATTCGATAACAATGTGACACTCAGAGGATCAACTTGGTTTCAGTTCTGATGGTAATTGGGAGGCTGAGTTGCAATCCATATCTTGCCGACTAGGGTTAATACTCGCAAGCTGCTGGGTAGCAAACTGTGTCAGCCAAATTACAGAGCACAGAAGAGAAACAGACTCTGATCCTCACTTCCACTGCAACATGGGACAGAAGCCTTGAAATTACACAGTGTGACATCAAGACAGAAGTGAGTCAAGGCTTGGGGATTATTTCTTGTTTTCTCTATCCTAGGCTCTCCATGGGGGTGTAGCCCAAATGATTTCTCAGAGGAATTCTTGGCTCTGTTATTCTACATTTCTGCCCTGACATTTCTACAAGGAAGATGCTGGGAAGGTGCAGGCCCTTGACTATGATGTGGTCTGCACCTCAGCATCTTTCCAGTCCAGTGTTTCCAGACACATTCTATGGATGACAAAGTTATCTCCACAGGGGCTTTATTTAGCTGCCACCAGACAAAAGTGCATGGCCACAGCCTGTTGTTGGCCTTTAAAAAAAAAAAAAAAAAGGCTTAACCAAAGCAGGCCATATCTTTCCAGGATTCTTGTGAATCTGTCAGATCTGTCAGCAAAACACCCAGCATGCCCAGAATCGGAGATATTTGAAGCTAAGCTGTTGTCCTTTCTAAAGAATTTGTGTTAAAAATGGGCCTGATGGTTTATGTCTTTAATCCTAGTACTTGGGAGGCAGAGGCAAGCATATTTTTGTTAGTTTGGAGCCAACCTGGTCTACCAAGATAGTTCCACAACAGCTGGGGTTGTACAGAGGCATCCCTCATCTCTCTCTCATTCCCTGTCTCTGTCTCTGTCTCTCCCTCTCCCTCTCTCTCTCTCTCTCTCTCTCTCTCTCTCACACACACACACACACACACACACACACACACACACACATACATACACACACACACACACACGTTGTATTAGTGTAGGCAGCTTCTAGTGCCTACACTTAGGCCCTCTCATCTGGACTCTGTTAATCTGGAACAATGGAGACTTTTCATTCCTAGCATCAGTTCCAGTCAGTTTCCACAGCCATGGACACCTGGTCAAAGTACATCTACCTCCCTCAGGAAGTGACCCTTAGCTGCATATAAGCCACAGAATTTCCCTCACCCTCTGCCCAAATGTATAAAAAGGTTCCTAGTCCCATAAGGAGCATGTGCCCCTTGGCTTGGTCAAGGCAGAGAAAAGAATGATGAACTAGAGCCTGTGACCTGGCAAGTAGAGATACCAGCTTCCTTTCTTGAGAGCTAATACCTGGAACTCCACGGATGAGTGGTACTTACACTGTGCTTGCTGAATCATGGAACCAGAGTGCAATCACTCATGGGCTTGGAGCATCACTTCTTTGCTGAGAAAGTCTCTACTCTGTTCCTTAAAGCAAGAGTTCTTATTCCTAAGTATACATAAGAGTCACCCAAAGGACTTATGTAATCACAGTCTTGGGTCTGGATGCTGGGTTTCTAGTTCAGTATCTCGGACTAGGGCGTGACGATGGATCCTATTTCTCTCAAGATGGCAGAGGATCAAATTCTGAAAAGCTGCACAGTAGGGGACTGTGAGCTGTGACATTCACATACAGAAGGAAGCCTGCTTGTACCTTATATATGGGGATGGGCAGCAGAGAGAGGGACAGTGGAGAACAGGAGGGGGAGAGGGACAGAGGAGGGGGAGAGAGATCATTTATTGGTGGTGATACTGTGATAAACAACTCAGATTTTTCTAATGCATGTAATATTGGTATCTGTGGTGGTTTGCATAAAAATGGTTCCTATAGGTTTATGGGCTCCAATACTTGGTCCCCTGGTCAGGGAGCTGCTTAGGAAGAATTAGTAGGTGTGACTTTGTTAAAGAAGTTATGTCACTGAAAGTCAGCTTTGAGGTTTTAAAAGACTCACACCATTCCCAATGTTCTCTCTCTCTCTCTCTCTCTCTCTCTCTCTCTCTCTCTCTCTCCCTCTCCCTCTCTCTCTCATTCTCTTTTGATCATCTTTCTGTCTGTCTCCTGCTTGTGGATCAAGATGTGAGCTCTGAGCCATTACCACCACCATGCCTTTGCTCTGCCATCGTAGACTCTACCCTTCTGAAACCATAAGCCCAATTAAACACTCTTTTCTGGGTTACACTGGTCATAGTGTCTCATCACAGCAATAGAAAATTAATACAATTTCCTCACATTACCATTTGAATTTTGACCCCCATGTGGTTGGGGATAGAGCTGATTCTAGCTCTGTAGACACTGATTTTTATAGCAATAACTATGCAATCTTCATTCACTGCACTTTATTACAGTCATGAGTCAAGACAGGTCCCCAAATCCTGACATTTCTGTCATTGCTGCCTTCCTTCTTCAGCCATTCATATTGTCAGGGTCTCAGGATACTTCAAAGACACATCTATGACAACATCTGCCCTCAAAACTTCCAGAAGAAGAAAATGTTTATAATGCAAGCCACTTAATGTTATGATAATACATTTAACCATTAAATAATTCAGCGTAATTAAGAATTAGTCATATATGTAAGTCATAAATACTCCCTATTATTTTGGTCATGTGCTATGAATGGTAAAGACTCTTTATCATGAACACTCAGGTACTGTAAGTGTTAAATACCTAACCCCATCAAGTGTGACGTGCACATGCTCAAACCTACAACCACAACCAAAAGCAGGCAATCAAATCAAACACAGAGGCTACTGGAGAGGATGAATCAATATGAAAGGAAAGATGAAATTTCAGAGAGTATGAGGCAGGGAAGGTTAGCAGACAGTCTCCTCTTTGTAACCAGAAGGGGCTAATATCAGAACACATAATCCACTGAAGATACCAAAACTCCATGATGCTCAAATGCTTTATGTAGAATGGTGAAGTGTCTGCATTTAACATTTTCCTCAATGGCATAAACTATCACTATATTCACCATTATACCTAACACAATGCCAATATAAACAAACACTATGGAAGTAGCTACTATGCTACACTATTCTGAGAACAATAATATATACACATATATATATTCAGAAGAAATAAAAAATCTTAAAAATATATTTCTATTGTAGCTTATTTGAATTCAGAGATGTGGAACCTGGCCAGTGTGGAAGGATGATTGTAGTTTGAGCACAGTTGGGTTTAAACATGGCGGCCGCTGTCAGACAGGCACTTTCCTGAAGACAAGGTCTGAGTCTGACCTGCCCCCTCCTTTCTGGTTGCATCTTGAATGTTATTTATACGTATTATAGCCAAATAAACGTGTCATGAATAATGGAAAGGAAAGGAAGGAGGATAATAAAGTAGAAAGAGGAAGAAATCATCCATGGCCCTTGGCATAATTTTCATTAGCTCCAAACACATGACCTTTTCCAAATGACTGTACCTCCTTGTCTAGGCTGGTGGTTATGCTCCTCTTTTTCAAGATTTTATTATAAAACTGTTTTTTTCTTTTTTGATACTGCCAGACAATTCCTGTTTCAGTCAATTAGACTAACATGTACATGCAGAACCTTTGTTATTTTTAATAGAGAAAGAATAGCTAATGCCTCTAGATGTATTGTAAATCACTTCTTTAACCTTGCCATGATCCTGTAACCAGCCCTTGCTCCCATCCATCTATGACTGCTTTCTCCTGAAAATGTTCATTGCACAGAGGTCAGGGTGGTTCTCTGGGAAAAGAAGCGAAGAAAAAGAAACTGTTTCTTATTAAGAATCTGCTAGTATGAAAACATAAAAAAAAATTTGGTATGAAATCAGCCATTAGGTCTGATCAGCCCATGTTAGATACGAATTTCTTTTCTGACCAAATAATGAGTCATCCTAAATAAGAGAATTAATTTATTTGTACCTTTAAGAGTGAGAGGATGGCAACAGAGGGTGTATTACCCAGTAGCAATGATTGGGAAAACTTCATGACAAGGCTAATGATGCAGGTGGCCCTGCCCTATAACTCTGCTAAAGATTGTGAGTCAGACAAAAAGGAGGAGAAGCATGTTATCCTATGGCTCTCTTCTTTTATTTAGATCTAGCACAGCAGCAGGTTCTTCTATGGTCATAGACCAGAGCAATAGCATCATCTAGGGATGCTACATAGATGGTCAGAGTCCATCTTAGACCTCCTGGATCAGAACTCTGAAGAAGTTTCTGATGCACGCTAATATCCTGAAGGAGGCAGTGAGCCTTCCAAACACTCCCCATGCATGCTAATGTCAAAGAGTCATTGCCAAAGTTTCATGCCCATAATGCACCTCTTTATGAGCATGTGAGGAATGAACGCCTTGTCTAACTGGCGAGGTAGAAATGAGCATATTGACCACCAGGATATGATCTGGCTGGAAGCTCTAATAGAACCCCAGCCACTGAGTTCAGAGCTCACAGGTCACCTGATGACTGTTTAGCTTTTGCACACTACAGCCTATGATAAGGAATCTAAGGATGCTCACATATGGGCTGCCTGCCAGACACCTGGTTTCAATCTTGTTGTGAAATAAAGATGAAGCAATTAGCTTCCTGTTGCTAAATGGACGTCTCCTGGTGCCGCTTGTACATGCTTTGACCCCTGCTGAGCCTTGCTGGGATGAATTAGGCGCTTTATTGTCACACCCCACATTCCACACTCTGAATAAATACAAAGATGGCTCAGTTGGAGGGATCTGAAGCTACAAACAGTGCACACTCTCCCTGTTCTGGCCAACACACGACTGCCCACCAGGACTCACATCACAGCTAGCACAGGTCTGAGAAATATTCCGTTACTATCAGGTTTCTTTCCACTTGTTTATGCAGCTACTTCTCCAAAATATGAATTTCTTCTAATCTGTCTGTATTATTTAAGTTATGAAAAACAAATCTGCTTTGCTGGAGAAATGATCGCTATTTACTTATTGCTTCTAAGTAGGAGAGCTGGGTTAAGGTAGGAAGTCAGGAGAACGTGGCCAGGAAGACATATCTTTTCATGCAGATGTACAGATGTTCTCTATGTATCTATCATTCTGGAAATAGCTGGTTAAAATATTTTTTTACATAAAATATCACCTTTGGTCCTCAACTATGCATTAATTTAACCCATTTTTGGAATATATATTTTATATAGATATAGATAGATTATATATATATATATGCATATATATATTCCTTTTTCCCAGCCAACATTTCACTGTTTCTCAGGTACTTGATGTTACTACTCTTACTGCATATTTCTGTACGAAACTATAATTACAAGGTGCTGAGAGTAAGTTTTATGTTTAACCATAAGATTAGCTTGATTTCTCAAGGTTTCAACTCCTATCTACACACATTTGTGTTTCCATGTGGCAACTTAAGAGGATTTCTACTGGTCCAGCTCTATAAGCCACATCCACTTCTTCTCTTCCTCCTCCTTCCCCTACCACTCTTTCTCTATGTCTAACAAGTGACCTTGGATATCCCCAATTAAAATACTTTAATATTACTGAAAGTAATGCAATGTGGCCACATCCCTCTACTCTTAGAGAAATTAGATCATGGATACACACATACATAAGGAAAATGCTTTTTAAAGAATGCTGGCCAGTTAATTACCCATGAATCTAGAGCTAAGTATTGTCAGCAATCAATCATGAATATTTATCTGCATCAACAAAATACTAAATGAGTAACTCAAGGTTATGAATGAAAACTTGCAACCCTGGCCACAGAACATGTTATAGCACTAGAAGCTTCTCTCAGCAGCATCTCGAAGCATCATTTTCTTGAACTTCTGATAGTCCAGTCTTGCCTTGTGATACATACTCAGGGGGATGCCAAGGATGGCAGATGAGGCCCTGCTTTTGTCAAAGCTCCATGTCCTCTGAAGGGTCTTTCCATGCCAGCGTTTCCAGCAAATTCAAGTGTGAAGTGATGCAGGAAGCACAAAGCATTGTATGGAAACTAAGTCAAGAGCAAATTTGACCCCCTCACTGAGCTGTGGGACGTAAAGGACAAGCCGGGAACAGATGCTTTGTTTTTAGGGCATTCATAAAACTAGTACTTGCAAGGAACTATTTCCCTTCTTGGGTAATAAAAATAAGATGTAAAAAGGATTGGGAGGACTTTAAAGCTGGGAATGAAGCTGCCTTCATTCTGCCATGGGACAAAAATTATAAGAAGAAAAAACACTTGAAAATAAATTATTTACCTTGGAGTCCCATAGGAAGAGGAAACATACTCAGAGTCAGGCTACAGAAAACCAAACAAAGGAACATTACAACAAATTCCAGTAAAGTATCTTCGTTTCATTTTGTTCTTGGTGTAAAAACAAATCCTTACAAGTTACATTAGTGCCTGTATGAAAGGTTCAAAATTAAGCATTCTAAATAACCAGTATGATAAAATGGAAGAAATAGTTACTTTGAAGGTTTAAAAAAATACAGTAATATTCTAGAACCCATCAGAAATATCCTAGTGATATCCAATTTTATATTACTGAAACACTCATGTTGTTTCATGTGAAAGTATTCCAATGTGACAAAGACAGAAGCTAAGAGAAAAATTAGAAGAAAACAATCTAGTTCCAAAGTGGTATAGCCAATATTCTTGATGGTGGGAGCTTTTGAGGCCAAGAGATAGAGATGAAGTCCATCACCTTTATCCCTTCACTCAGCATCTCTGTAGGCAGCGAGCAGAGCAACCATGTCCAAAACACTCCAGGAAGCAGCTGAGAGCATCCTCTGTGACCTCTGTCTGGAGCTCTCTGTGGATTTTGGCCACTTGGTGCTTTGCTCTACTTAATTTGACCACAGCTGAAGTGATCCCAAGAAAAGAGGCTTTGGAGAAGCTGTGACTTTTCAAATTAATCCTCTTTGAGGTAAAGTTGCCCTTGGAAAATAGTGTTATTTTCCCTTTCTTGCGATACAGAAAATAATTCAAGTTAAGGGATTTCTTGTCTGCATACCTGAGAAAAGCATAAGACCCAGGAAGATGTGCATGATCTAAATGTTTCCATATATGGTATTTGCATTGTATAAAGGTAAAGAAAATATTGTTGAAGACAGAGATGCTGAGTTTGTTGTACGCCAGTTCAAATGCTGTATAACAGAGACACTTGCCTGAGCTCTCCGGACTTTGGTTTTATTTATAAGAATATTTCCCTCCCATTCCACTTGATAGTTAATTAAAAAAGTTAAAAAAAAGATTATGAAACTACTTCTATATCCTGTAGAGAGTTGGAAATAGTTGTATCATCATAGCTGTCAGTTAAGACTTCATTAATTTAGGAGGATCAGCTTTTATTAAAGTGCCTTTACCTTTGGTTTGTCTTTGTTGCTAATACAGAAATAGCTCAGAGCCTTATGCTAAAATGTATGAATTAAACCCTTTATAGCTGTTTTTAAGTGTCTCATATTTTATTTATTCATTAGCTATTCTAGGGATGGAACCCCGGATCTTCTGCATGAGGTTACACCGCTCATCTAATATGCCAAGACTTTCCTTTTTTTTTCCTTCTTGAAGTAGGAGCTTGGTAGGTTGCCCAGGCTGGCTTTGAGTTTCTTCATTTTCTATGTAATTCAAGCATCCTTTGAATTTGAAATCTTACCTCCCAAGTACATAGAATTACAAGTTTGTATCACCAAGACCAAGGGGTAGAGCCTAGTGAATCAGTCTCTTCACACATAGAATTTCATATATTCTATTGGCTTAATAAAGAACCCTGCCAAGCTTGCTGAGGTTCCTCAGCAGTTGACATGTAAGCATGGCAATTTGGTGTTTTACAGCATCCTCCATAGGCTGTCTGTCACAGCTCCCAAACCAACTGTGAGAACCAAACGACTTCCCCTAGACATTTCCAGAAAGGTCAGGAAGTGGGTGTGAGGGAAGACATATACACTAATATCAGAAGCACCCCTTTAAAATGTAAGTAGCCATGTGCTGGAGACAAAGAAGCTGCAACTGTATGGAAACCTGGATGCTGCAACATTTGCGGCTCTGGCTTTTGTACAGTAATCCACTAAAAGCCTGATGGCATAGTAAACTGCTTCTCATACAAAAAATTTTGCAGCCTATACAGAGAAAGAGAGAGAGAGAGAGAGAGAGAGAGAGAGAGAGAGAGAGAGAGAGAGAGAGAGAGAGGAGTACTCTCAGACTTTCATGCACATGAGATAATTTTTGTTTTACAAATCTTTGGAACCCTAGAGTCTAGCCCAACCCCAGTGCAATATCTAACTGTAAGCCTGTCGACACTGGTAATGTCTGTGGGCTTGTCTACATCTCTGAGGTAGCTAAACAGATGAGTTGTAAGGGACCTCCCAGCTCTAAAGTTAAGTTTATCTGTCTGCCAGTTTCTTTCAAGAATTAGATTTGTCTTTGGAGACTTTATGTCCTTTGTCTAGCATAATCGTTGCAGAGAATTTGATGAAGGCTCCTCCTTTGATTAGTATGATGCTTTCACAACTGAGCTCCATAATTCCTATAGTTAGCTCTTCATATAACTTTATAACCCACTGCATTTATAAGAAAACATAGCTTACATAGGTGGGCTTGGAAGTGGTCACCTAGGAAACGGTGTATTTTTTTGCCTTGTTATTAATCACACTCTCTTTTATCTGTAACATCCACTTGCTGTTGGCTTAGAGTCAAACTTCTAAAGGAAAGATTATATTCTCCAATCACTCTGAAGCAATTTTTCCCCCAGTTTGACATATTATTAGAAGAAAATATATTTTTTTTAAATCAACTTTCAGGTATTTTCAAGGGTAATGTGGAAGATCTAACAACTTTTCTCCCACTCAACTAAAGATTGCTCAAAATTAAGGGGGGCTGAGGAGTGTCTCCACCTAATGATTTGACAGCTGTGTGCTGCTCACAGCGGTCCTGTTCGGATGACCACAGAATCCTCCCCCAATTCTGGCTTCAGAATCTATTCCTGGTGTCTCAAGCCTTCCTTATCGCCTTCTGTCCAAACATACCCCTCACTGGGCATCCCTCTTCTCTCCAGCAGTGCTGTTTAGCTCAGAGAAGTCAGGAAGAGCTGAGTGGAATGTAGAGACCCGAGGAGAATGGCAAGTACCCAGGTACCATGCGCTGTGGTCTGCAAGTTTGAATGCTAATAACAAATATCTAGAAGTTGGGCAGAGATGGCCTAAGAGTTAAAAATCCTTAGAGACAGTTACAGGTAGAAGGAACTGTTCCTATTGTGAGGGAAGGAGTTTATCCAGGTTGCCATGGTAAATATGGGGCTGGTGGATAGAGGTGGCGGTGCTTCTTGAAGGGCAAAGGGGAAGGGACCACCATTGAAGCTAAGAGCTTTAGAAACATTTTTAAAAGCATTGAGGGTGATTTTAAAAGAAAAAAAAAGTTTATATGTTTACAGGCACAGACCTATAATCTTAGATTTCTGGAGGCTGAGGCAGAAGGACAAAAATGAGCCTACAAAGCAGGCCTAAAAATGAGACCACATTCTTACAAACAGAATTAACAGCAATAAGAAAAAGCAGCTAATAAAAATGTGCATATCTAGCCTTTAATGTTGTACTGTAGGCTAATATTATTATGGTATATCACATCATTAAACTACTGGAAAAGTTTAAAAGGCAGTTTTACCATAACATAGTGTAGTACACTTTCCAATTCAAATCAGTAAGGAATTCAATGTTTTAATTTCCAAAATGTAATATTAATGTGGGGCTGGAGAGGTGGCTCCCCTAGTTAAAAGCATGAGTTGCTTTTGCAGAAGACCCAGGTTCAATTCCCAGAACCCATGGGGTGGCTAATAACCAATCATAATTCCCGTTTCAGAGTAACTGCTGAACTCTTCTGGCTTCTATAGGCATAGCATTCATTTGGTACACATAAAATACCCAAGCACATAAATGTAATGGGGGGAAGGGTGTTGAGACAGGGTTTTTCTGTGTATCCCTGACTGTCCTGGAACTCACTCTATAGAGCAGGCTGGCCTTGAACTCACAGACATCTGCCTGCCTCTGCCTCCTGCCAGGTGGGATTAAAGACAATTGAAGCAAATCTTTTTTTTTTTTTAATATTGATGTATTAAAAATCAGAATGTCCAATTACAACAAACTAAAAATTAGGAATGTAGTTCAATGATATAATTATAGAATACTTGCATAGCACATGTGTAAGTCTTGTGTGGTGTTGAAAAAGAATATCTTAAGAGAAACACATAGAAAAACAAGAATAAAGCAAAGGTAACACAGAGAGATGATTTCTATTTGCCAAGAGTGCTCCAAGACCCAACTGGGTTAGCAAGTAGAACATATGAGCAAAATCAGACATCACAGGAAACCACAGAACACTGCCAATTATAAGCATAGCTACCAAAAATCTTCAGAAAGGACTCATAAGTAAAATCCAACCATGAATAAAGAAAAAGACAGGGAACCTAAAATATGGCTGAGTGGGTCGAAGTACTAGCTGGTGTGTGTGTGTATGTGCCCAAGTGTGTGTCTATACAGACATATGAAAGTTAGGGCAAGAACTCTAGGCAGGAACCTAGAGTCAGGGCAGGAACTGAAGCAGAAGCCATGAAGAGCACACAAGTTCCTGGCTTGGTCCTCCAGATTTACTCAGTTGTCTTTTTTCTATATCCCAGGACCACCTGCATGGGATGGTACCACTCACCATGGGCTGGTCTAGGTTCCACCACATCCATCATTATTCAAGACAACATCCCACAGACTTGCTTACAGGCCAATCTCATCCAGGAATTTTCCCAATTAAGATTTTCTCTTCCCAAATGACTCTACATTGTGTCAAGTTGACAAAATAAAAAAACAAAAATGAAGACAGCAGGGAACCCAGGCTGAACTAAAAAAAGAAGAAAAAAGGGAGAAAAAAAGAGAAAACAAACTGAGGCTCACCTTTCATCTCCATTTCCTGACTGCTAATTCAGAGTGAGCAGTTATCTCCCATTCCTGCTACCATTTGCCTTTCATACCTTGATGGACTATATGAACAACAACAAATCCTTCTTTTCTTTCATTACTGCCTTAAGGTATTTTGTCACAGAAAAAGAAAAGTAACTAATGCAAGCACCCTTCATCCTTTTTAAAATACACCCTCACTAGGTTTTTTCTTTTCTTTTTGTTTTTTAAATTAATTTTACTAAAAGCATATACTGAGAATTTGAGGATTTTCTCTGCTTCTGGATTATGTCACTAATGCCAGCATTAGAAAACCAAACAGTATCTCACTAGTAAAACAGCAGCTTCAAGTCACTCCATTGCAATGTGTGGGCAAGAATGGCCCTAGAAAGAATCACGTGATGGATGCTTTTAAATCCTGCTACTTGTTTACATCAACAGGCCTTCTGCAAGTGATATCTTCTGCCCCTAGAACCTCTGGTTCTCAATTAATCCTCAAGGTTCTGCTATAAAAAACAGTGAACTAATGAGGCCTCTCAAGTTGAATAATTTGTGTTTCAGAATTGAACCCTGTGTAGTCGAAAGGTTTAAACACAAAAGACGCAAAACTACCAGTGGTGTGATTTCAAACCTGATCTACATGTAACTTAAGATAGTTTTGCTCAGTACAATGTTTTGCCTGTGCATCCAAATCACACTATCTAGATGGGAACTTCAATATAAAACTGGCAATGGCCCTGTAATGTGGCAGGGTTCTTAGAGAAGATTCGAAGTAGCTTTGCATGCTACTAAATTTAGTAGAAAAGAAAGGTCAAAATCCAAAGTCAATCTCAGAGCTGCCTGGGATCATTCTGGGTTAGTGAGCAAGGTTGAACATGATTCTGAGTCTGTGGTGGTTAAAGTAAGAAATGTTCCCCACTGGCTAAGGCATTTGAGCACTTGGACCAAGTTGGTGGTCCTGTTTGGAGAAGCCTTGATGGAAGAAGTACACCACTGGAGCTGGGCTCACAGCCTCACCATCTTCTAGTTTGCTGTCAGCTTCACACTTGTAGAACTGTGATTCCCATCATTCTGCTCCTGCTGTCATGCTTCCACACTGCCACAATTGACTCATCCCTCTGGAACTATAAGCTAAAATCTCTCTCTTTTCTAGGCTGCATTTGGCTATAATGTTTTGATCACAGAAAATTAATGTACACAGACTCATATCATGTTTACATAAGACCCTATAATTTCTCATGGTGCATTCCTTCTTGCACGGACTAGAAGGTATCAAAAAAACACCTTTAATGTGGCTAAAGACCTCTGGAGAAAGTAGCCCAGAAACAGGTCTCTCACAGCTGGGAAAGAATGGATCAATGGCAGGAGTGTAGACTTTAATCAAGTATTCTTAATTTTGAGTAGAACAAAGTAAAGTACTAATATAAAGTACTATGATGAGGTCAAGGTAAAGTGCCAGGCCCATATTTCATTTATATGATGCCATACTGAATTCATTACAAGGATGTTTATGGTTTCCTATCAAATGGTTTTGCCTCATTTCTTTTATAAAAGCAATGAATTTCTGAGATTAAATTAATAGACTGGGACATCAATCTCAATATTCACATTAGTTATGTATTCATTTTCCTTTGGCATTTATAAGGTAATACAAGTGAGAAAAATGTTTATTGTTCCCAGATGGGAACACAAACATTAAAGAGAAAAGGTGAAATGTTACTCTGGTCAAAGGCTGATTTGGTCAGCCATCACATTCAGCGCATTTGTGACTATCTGGTGCTAAATAGATGTTGTTAGCATTATTGAATTACATGATAATCTTATGTGCCTATTACTAATTTATATGTACTTTCTAACAGCCTGGTAACCCTATTGGAAGACCATTGGTTCTGGGGCTTGTGTACTTTGCTAGGGAAAAACATTATAAACCACTCTATTAGTTTGGTCTCATACTTCTAGACCATTAGTCTGTTGAAAGACAATCCTTAAGCAAACTGAGAGATGGATTATTCCCAGTCTGTGACTATTCTTTATAAGCTTATGAAGTCATTTTTAGGTTAGGGTTAGGGTTAGGGTTAGGGTTAGGGTTAGGGTTAGGGTTAGGGTTAGGGTTAGGGTTAGTCTGTGACTATTCTTTATAAGCTTATGAAGTCATTTTTAGGTTGTTCTAAACCAACAGCATGCAATGTCGTTATTCTAAGTACAGTTTTATGAGCTAAGTCCAGTCATTCCAACACTAATTTGTTTAAAATTGTGTAAGTGATTGTGTCTACCTCCTCACAGATCAGGTAGTGAGACATGACTGTCATGTATCCTAAACATATCTTACCCATAAGAAATTGACTCCTCTCTGCCACTCATTATATGTTCTCCATTTCTGTATATAAGTACACATACTATGTACTTAGCAAGTTTACTCTAGAAGACTGAGCATGTAAGTTAGTCTAACATAAAGCCAATAATATTTGTGCTCCACAGTAAAGATAGATGGAATTAACATGGTCCCAAACACAGGGAACAGCTGAGATCAGACAGACCTGCATCCTGAAATAGAACATTCCATCAAAGTGCGGTCTATATCATCTGGATTTCAGCAATCACATTTCACAAGCATGTACAATGAGAAAAAGTGAGTCTCCACATATTCTCGGTAGTTTTCTACATAGAAATGGCTGATTGATAAGTAGATCTTTTGTCAAGTAAGCTAATTTGCCAATAGCAGACTTCACAATAGCAATTATGGAAGCATTAGGTTATTAAACTAGTACTTTCTATGTTCTGAGTTAAAATTAAGAGCATTCTCAGGGGGATGGAGAGATGACTCAGTGGTTAAGAACACTGACTGCTTTTCCAGAGGACTGGGGTTCAATTCCCAGTACCCACATGGCAGCTCACAACTGTCTGTAGTTCCAGTTCTCAGTTCCAGGCAAACACCAAGGCAAATAAATAAATAGGGCAAATAAATAAATAAAAGCTTTTTGTTTTTTGTTTTTAAAAAGAGTGTAAATAGAACAAGAGTCTACCAATCAACTAAGTTCTCAATGTCTCGCAAATTCTCAATTTAGTTGTGTGTGTGTGTGTGTATTATATATATATATATATATATATATATATATATATATATATATATATACAATCAACAAATGTCAAAAAAACAAAACAAACAAAAACTAGGACAAAAAAAGCCTATCTCCAGAAGGAAAATCTGAAATGAAAGGAAGGAAGGTGATCACGCCCCTTCCCTATACAGCTCAAGGATTCTTGCAGAAGAGGCAGGAAAAGATTTTAAAAGCCTGAGATTAGGACCGTAGCAAAGTGGTGTGACACGTCAGAGAAATTTCACTTGTGTACTCAGTTTCTTTGGACAAAATCAAGCCAGTCAAAATTTTGGCATAGCTGGGGGAGGGTCTAAGAAAGGCCCACCCCTAGCTGAGGAGCTCTAATAATTGAAAGCTGAAGGGCTGGAGAGAGTCAGCTTTCTTTAGGAAGGTAGTGTCTACAAGAATGACCATGTTCTCGTGGGAGACTCTACAACTATCCACACAGGACAGAAGGCACTGGACCTAGCAGGCTATGGAAAGAGGGTATCACTGTAGAAGATGTCCAGGGAGTGGGTCTGGGAGGAACTGAGAGGGAAATGGATGGGGCTCATTTGATCATACTACTTTACATACATGTATGAAATCCTCAAAGAACAAATAAAAAAATGATGATGCAAATCATAACCAATGAATAGCTTGGGATCTGAAGGAACTTAAGAGAGACATTCAGGGAGTCCTCTAGGAAGAGAAAATAGAGAAGATCTCCTTAGCTAATTGGGAGCATAAGAGGTTGCAACCAAGAAGAGGTGGGAACAAATCACGAGAGAAGGAGATGATTGAGTGAGAAAAACTACAAGGATGGAGAAGAAAAAAAAAGAGATGGAGATCTTAATAGAGGAAGCAAATATGGGGCTGGAAAAAGACCAGATGCTAGGGAAACATCAAGATAGTCTCAAAAGAAGTGAACCTGTGAGCAAAGGGACTAGGAATGTACAGCAACATTTACATCAATATGGTTGCCAAGTAATTATGTCTAATGAATGTTTTGTTATAAAAATAGGGTGATTAAAGAATGAAATAGCTTGGTAAATGAAAAGTTTGTGACATTATTTTACTTTCAGATTAAGACAGAAACTATAAATTCTGTAAAGTAAAAAAAAAAAAAAGAAATACATAGTAAAATTTCAAAAGCAACCAGCAAAAATCATAACTAAAGTATGCATAACTTTCAACCCAACAGGAAGAAAAAGAAATAGTGTGAAAAGTATGATGGTTTGGATAAGAAATCTCCCCCATAGGCTCACACATCCTAGAATTGACTGGCTGACCTTGACCTTACAGATATTCCACAGACTCTCCCTCCCAAGTGCTGGATTAAAGCCATGCATCACCATGCCCAGCAATCACCAAGTTTGTTTTGTTGTTGTTGTTATTTTATCACAGCAACAGAAAAGTAACAAATAAAAACAGGTTAGCAAGCAAATAAATAAAATAATTTATTAAAGACAGAAAATAAGAGTAAAGAAATTCCACAAAAAGATCCATGCATTCCAGAAATCCAACACGGGAAATGTTAATCTAAAGTTATCTATTAAAAAAGATAAACACATAAAAACAAAATCTCGATTTTGGAGTTTTATCCCAGATAAGTCATAAAACTTAATTCTCAAAATATGTAAGATACATCTTAGAAGCAAAGTGTGCAGACATTCTCACAATGCTTTGAATTTAAAGCAGTATCTTAAACAAAGAGAAACAATACCCATAAGAACCTTGAAAGTTTAATGACACTGAAAAAATTCTTAAAACTGTTAGTAAATGTTTTAAATTCACAAGTAGGGAAAATATTTGCATATATACACACAAAAAATATTAAAATAAATAACTTAAATATCTTCAAAAGAATTAAATGCTAAGTAAATAAAATATGATTTCTGAAAAACCCAACTCAAACTTCTTAAAAATAAATGTAGTAGTTAAAAGTATGATATTTCCCACTCTTTTTTGTAATCAGAGTAATACAAAATAAGATCAATGATATTTAATTTTATAGCCACTATACTAGTAAAACATATCAGTAAAGTTTTCTTTACATTTATTTATTTATGTTAGAGTGAGGTATATGCCATGGCACCTATATAGGTCAGAAAACAAGTTGAGAAATTCCATTCTCTCCTTCCACCATGTAGGTTGTAAGGATCACAGTAAGGCTGTCACACATGGCTACAAGCACCTTACCCATGAAACCATCTCATCAGCTACTTAATAAAGATTTTTTTTCTTTAGACAAGTCTTTGAAACTGCTAATAGAACTGTAACTCAGTCACTGCCCTTCAGGTCTTTATAGGACATTCAAACATCCAGCTACTCATCAGTTAAATTTCAAAGACCATCATCCAGACAATCTCTCATATAGTTCAGTAGAAAACCTGTATGAAAATATTTATAACATATCAATTGTGATAAACATGATGAAGCAATGAAAGATAAATGAAAAAAGCTACATATAACAACAATGAATCTTGTAATATTAAATGACAAAAGCAATTTAAAAATGATTAAAGCTTAGAAGCAGTTAAGCTGCACAATTCAATATGTAAAGGCAAAAAAATAAAAGTACAAAAACTCAAAACATATTTTATCCCTGGTATGGGGCAGTTAAAAAAAGAGACTCTTAGAGATGGATGTTATTAGGAACGTTCTAGCTGTTAATTAGCATGTTCATTTATCAAATATGTGTGTATGTGTAGCCATTATATGTATATTATCCATAATAAATGCTTATTTCATAGACTCATTGATTCAATAAGGCAGAATTCTTTTTACGCACTGTGGTTGAGATATATAGCAAATAATGGAAAAGAAATACATATATGAGGCTGAAAACTGCCTAGCAGGCCATTAATAATTATATAGAGCAAATAAAGTTTATGCTGAGATACAAGGAACATGCTAGACAAAGGTGAGAGTCAGAAAATATCTATATTCTTTAAAACTATGCAGGCAATGTAGAATTTTAATAATGCAAAGGTATGTGGGAACTAGGCTAGGGGAATATCTCAGTCCACAAACTGCTTGTACTGCCTATATGAAAAGTCAAATTCAATTCTTCAGAGCCATGTTAAAAAAAAAAAAGCTGGATGTGGTGGCTTGCGCTAGAGAGGCTAACATAGGTGTATCCCTGGGACTTGTTAACTAGCCAGAGTTACCTTAGGTGGGGAGTTCCAGGTCAGGGAGAGCACTGAATCAAAACCCCAAGAAGGACAGTGAAGGCATACAGAATTGACTTTTTATCTCCACACACATAGACATGTACAATAAAATACACACACACACACACATACACACACTGTAAGTATATAGAAACAGGCTTTTACCTGATTCACCATTAGAACAGGATTTGGTTTTACTAAATTTTCTCTGTTAACTACAACTTGTGATGCTCAGAGAAAAAGAAAATTTGCTTAAATGAATATATGAAATTTACATTTCTCCAGAACTTTTCTAGAGAAGTCTTTGAACAGCTTGGCAGTGTATACACATGCCATTGCTTAAGAAGGATACTTGTGTTAAATCTTTTAGACCTTTCAAATGTTGCTTATTGGCTGACCCTGGCTATCATCACAGTGGTAGTGGTAGGATTCTAGAAAATGTGACTCTCTGTGCCCAGAAGAAAGCATTGAAAATGCCAAGTTGACAGCATACAATGCAGGACACACTGAAGAATCCCAAGGAGTATCTTCAGCTATAATCATTGAACTGGTCCTACACCCTGCCATTGGAGGCTCATTGCCCCAATTACTGGAATGAATTTGGTTCATTGCAAATACTATAAGCAGTAGAAAGATAAAGTCAGGGTACTTCTACCCAGGATCCTTCCAGGTTTGGTTGGTTTGTACAGGTTAAACATGTTCCTATAGTGGATTTCACACTTCCTTCCCTGTCTAAATAACTACTTTGTCTGAGTAGTAAATAAATGCTTTTACTCATGAGCATTCCTTCAAATCTAGGGGTGATACCTAGAGAGCCATAATTTCCATAACCTCACCACTACAGTGATGATAGTCAGAGCCAGCCAATGAGAGGATTCAAATGGGGTAAAAGATCATGGCATGGAGTAGCAAGGACTGGCTGTTTAAAGAGTTTCTAAGAAAATTCTTGAGAAATGTAGTTCTCACATATTTATTTATCAAATTTCCCCTGGCCATGGACTTTCCTTTCATTAAATGGTAGTTATTAGTTACTCACTTTTACCCTTCCATATCTTTCCTGCTAAATCTCTGACTCACAAATTAATAGCTTTAAAAAACAAGGAAGAAAGGAGGAATAGATGTAAGAAATGAAAAGGTCACTTCCACTCAGGCCTCTGTCTGAAGCAATAGCGTGATTGGAGCTATTTAACCTTTCGTTGAATCTGCTCGTGTTGGTTTGTGTCTTATATTCATCAGAAAAGAAGAGCAACAATTGTCACTCAAATATGCTCTAAACTAATAAAAAATATTTCTGTCATGCCCTTTCATCTTAGAATAAATATGAAGAAAGTGTAGTTCCTTAAAATTTGTAGGAAAGAAAGAAAGAAAGAAAGAAAGAAAGAAAGAAAGAAAGAAAGAAAGGAATCTCATGATGATTAAAAGAAAAAGTGTGAGTGAGTTGGGTTCTCAAGTTTCAGCAGCTATGCTTATATTGCAGTGCCTGAGCATTAAAAATCCATGCGTTCCTCAGCTCTATAAACCTGGACATTGTAAGACAAGAACATTAGAATCTGGATAATAAAGAATTTTGTTCAAAGTATTATCAATTATTAATCTTACATCAATCAGTTGACTGACACTGTTAAATGGTATTCTATGCCAATATCTAACCGTCCTATACACATTGCAAGCATTTGGAAAATTGGTCACAGACAATGAATATGCAAGTGAATGTTTAAACAGAAGGATGCTCTTCACCATGGCAACACCATCAAATACCTGGATTCTAGGTGATCTTCTAAGTTATCCTAGGAGGAACATGGACACCTATGTTCCAGGAGTTACGGTATTCACTTAACATTGTAATTTACAGAGAAATTGCTACATTAATTAATAAAATTCATTTGAAGGTATATAAAAATGAGGCAATAAAACTATGGACAAAGAGCAAAAAAAATAATGCTTCATTTTTACAAAGTGCTTTTGCTTTTTGTTGTTCTGGATCATTGTCTTGGTTACAGGAAGCAGAACAAACTGATTCAGACACAAGCCAGTACTGAAAATCCCTCAAATTCTGTGGAACAATCTCCACCTCTAACTTCAGTGTATGGGAGTCATCCTCTCTGGCATCCCAGCTCATTAGAAGCCAGTAGCAGTGTCTCTAGAGTTGAATCTTTTTCATTCATTATTCAATATTGATATGTTTTGGTCTAAAGGATTGCCTGCATTCAAAACCTCTCTTTGAAATAAAAAAAAAAATTGTCATTTCTACAAATGCTCAGACATCTCTTATTCAAATATGCGTTCCACTTAAGAGATATGAAAAACGAGCATGTGTTAATGGAAAATATGTTTACAGCTTTTTTCCTCTTTAGATTATATTTTATTAGCAAGATCTCAGAATAGTGGATCTATGGCTTGTCTTTAATATATCTCATTCCAACTGCTTAGATGACTCAAAAATAACTTATTTCAATAGAAAAAAATTCGTAAGCTTGATCAGAGAAGTGACAGAATCTAGAAAAATAATTGCTAGTATATTTTAATACATTAAAATGAGGCAAATTGGTTATGTTAGTCATTTAGCATCAAGTATTCACATGTAAATGCTGTGGTATAAGTCAAAATGAAAAATCAGAGATTTAATGTTGCCATCAATACATATACTTGTTTCCATAAAAATCAGATTTACTTTTAAAAGATTATACACACTGACAATGCATTTGATTGATTCTCTACTGGTAAGATATATACTTAGAAAGTCCAAAATTGAATAATTTTATAAATAAAACTATTATTTTTGAATGTAAGTTCAAGGAAAATAACTTGGAAAGTCTGAAGAAGCAAAACTAGATTACTTACTATTTTTCCTCTTGACATTAAATTTTTTAAGCCAGAATTAAGAGAAGGTTATATAACATTCTCTTCCTCTGGAAAGAACCGTATCATAAGAACAAGGATGAACCCTCATTAATTAATAAATTTACAGTTTATCAGACCCCCTTGCAGACCAGAGCTGAGTCAGTGACAGGCCCATGATAACCTGGACTACAACTTGACCAGAAGAGTTTAATTATGAATTTAGAAGTATTCTCTATTAGAATCTGACCTCCTACCCTGAAGACAGACTTAGAGTTAAACTCTATTAGAACTTATCATTTGCTGCCTTCTTTTGTTTTTTCTTTTTTATTATTATTATGAACAATGTAGCTTTATTTGAAAAAAAAGTCCTATCTTTGCTTCTTCCAAAATTAGACCAAAAAAACTATAAGCCAGGCATCATAGCACATACCTGTAATGCCAGGACTTGGGAGAGACTGTACAGAAGAATCCAGTGTCAGAAATAAGTAACAAGAAACAAAAGGCTTTCAAAGAAGAAAACAGCCCAGTTCCATATACAAACACCACAATATCCCTGGGCAACCTGTAAAGCACTCACAAGCTGGACAGACTCACAGCTCAGCTAAGGTTAATCAGAGAGAACTGAGAGTGTAGTTTCTGCCGCAGAGGACAGGCTCAGAGAAGTCTGAGCCCACTCCATCTAAGTATATGCTAGAATATAATAAAGTCAGGAGGAAGTCTGTATAGGAGCAGTATCAACAACTCAAAATCATAGCATGCCAGGTGTGGTTTATGATGATTATATCACATACAAGAATCAGAAAAAGTAACCACTGAAGACTGATCCCAAATAACTAAAGCATTAATCCTTTTTAAATGAATTTTGAAGCATCTCTTTAAACTGTCTTTGACGATCAAAAGGTATACAGCAAGTCAGCAAAGTGCCCTGAGATAGTTCTGAAGCTATTGAGTATGCTACTATTTCTTTGCTTATTTTTCTATGAAACTTCACGTTTACCTCTTGCCCTACACAAAACTCAACTCCAAATGGATCAAAGTCCTCAACATAAAACCTGAACTGATACCCCAAATGTGATTTTAAAAATGTTTTAAAAAGAAATAGAAATATGTTTAAGCTCAGTGACACCGGAAAGGATTTTCTAACTAGGACCCCAAAATAGCACAAGCATTATTGCCAGTAAGAAATAAATAGTTTCTCATAACGCTAAAAGGCTTCTGTAGAGCAAAGAACACAGAATTTAAGCAAAGAGGCAGCCTACAGAATGCGAAAATATCTTAACCAGCTACGAATCCAACAAAGGACTAGACTTTAAAATTGACAAAGAACTCAAACAAATTAAACATTAAGAAAACAAACATCCCAATTTAAAAATGGTGCATAAAACTAGAGTTCTTAAAAGATGAAATACAAAATAGCTAGAAAGTATTTTTTTAAATGTTAAATATCTTTAGCCATCCATGAAATAAAATTAAAACTACTTTGAGGTTTCATTTTATCCTAGTCAAAATGGTCAAGATAAAAAAAACAAAAACGACAACAAATGTTGGTGAGAATGTGCCAAAAAGGGAATACTTTATCACTACTGGTGGGAGTACAAATGTGTACCATCACTATGGTAATAAGCAGAAAGGTTCCTCAAAAATTAAAAATAGTTCTACCACATAATCCAGCTATACCACTCATGGAAATACCTAAAGGATTTTATATCCTACTACAGAGATATCTGCTCATTTATGTTCATTGCTGCCATATTCACAATAGTCAGAAAATGTAGATGGATTAGATGTTCATCACCTAATGATAGTTAATTAAAAGTGTTGTATTTATACAGTGGAATATTATTTAGCCATTAAGAAATGAATGAGCTCGGGGGTGGTGGCGCGTGCCTTTAATCTCAGTGCTCAGAAGGCAAAGACAGGTGGATCTCTATGAATTTGAGGCCATCTGTTTCTGCAGAGCAAGTTCTAGGACAGCCTATGCTACACAGAGAAACACTGTCTCACAAAAGAAATATGAAGATAAATGGATAAAGCTAGAAACAATCATTCTGAGTGAGGTAACCCAGATCTAGAAAGATAAAGGCTGCATTTTTTTCTCATTTGTTGGTGTTAGCTTGAAATCTTTAGGTAAATATTTTTTACTTGAAATGGTCATAAAGGACAAAAACTTAGTAAGGAGCAATAAGGGGTAAGCATTGATACAAACACTTAAATAGGATTAATGAAATAAGAAATCTCTATTACTGGAGAAGGGAATGGAAGGGGGAATATGGTTAAGGATAAATAGGTCTAAAGATATTTGGGAGAAAAGTAAAAAACATACCTACTATGTAGATGATTCCAGATATAAAGAGAGAATGCTGTTTACCCTGGAATGAGATCACAAAGCCATAATCTAACAAATAAAGAGTACAGTACTATGAATAAGTTTCTTCTTCTGGAGTTTTGGCCAATGAGGTCCCATAGACCCCCAAATATTACAGGCTATTGCTAATGATATTATTTACTCTCCAGAACTTGACAATAAATCTATATTACTGAAGACACTATACTTCACAACTACTGAAGTCGCAGAACATTAAAATAGTGAGTTGGTATTGACCTAGAAGCTTTATACTTATGGGCTTCCTCTCACAGTGCTAGAAGGTGCTATACACACTACTGGAGAGAAAAACAGTTGCCATTGAGCTTATTCATTTGTGAACCCTTCAAGTTATAATAAGGATTGGTCTGGCAAGACATGCCCACTGGTGCAAAAGTGGCTTAACCATCATAGGAGCAAGCAATCACTCTCTAATTAGATTTAAGTCCTTCTCCAGATGATATTCATAACTGTCACCATTGTTGAGCCAAAAACCTGTGACAAGACAACTAATAGAGGATGGGGAAGAATCTGCTACTACTCTTCTACTGAATAGACTTAGTATTAAACTGAATCTTGATGGCATATGTTATTCCGATAGATTACTGGCTCTCTCAAT
The DNA here is from genome assembly GCA_004025045.1 of Sigmodon hispidus. NCBI lineage: Eukaryota > Metazoa > Chordata > Mammalia > Rodentia > Cricetidae > Sigmodon > Sigmodon hispidus. The sequence goes on along the minus strand of PVIH01001154.1, from coordinate 109,027 downwards.
TGTCATCAAATAAGCTTCCATTTGCTGTAGTTAGTAATTAACACTGAGACCCACAACTGGCCAAAAAACAAAGAATAAGAGACTTTAGAAAGCCTACCCTAAATGGAATATCTATACCCTTTTCTCCCATGGCTCGGGGATTGTTTCAGAAGGGTAGAAAGACTGTAAGAGTCAGATCTGGTAAATAACTACAAGGAAATGATATTCTCTAGGCACAACAGGGCAGCTACACATAGGAATTCATAGAAGTTATGACAGTGCACACCAGCCTCATGCACTGTCAAGACAGAGCAAATCCAAGCATGGAGAAGGGAGGAAGGCAAAGTTCCATCCCTAAGCAAGGGTCTGGTAACCAATAGCTTCAGGGAGAAGGAGAGCTGGTTTTCTTTAGGATTGTTGCCTCTTTTAGATCAGCCATGCTCCAATGGAATAGCACATATTCATGAATATATGAATAGCATAAATTGGACTTAATAGATTAAAAATGCATAAAACAAAAAGTTGTGTTGGTAGGGAAGGTAGGTAGATTTTGTAAGAGATGGGTGAGTACTGAATATGCTCAAATTTTATATGAAATTCTCAAAAAATACTAACTTTTTAAAAGGGAACAATAAAAATAATAGAACCCAATTTCAGAGATTTTTAGAGAGAACACACACATACACTGGAATGTCAATTAAGGCAGCTATTATGGAAAACAATACAGAGCTTCCAAAACACTTATAAATGAACTATCATATGATTTAACAATCACATTATCGCATATACGTCTAAAACAAATGAAAATTCCCATAGAATTGTGTGTGTGTGTGTGCGCGTGCGCACGTGCGTGCACGTGCACACATGTTTGGTGAGCTGTACTTTTGACAATATTGAGGACATTAAATTAAACTAAGTGTCTAGCACAGATTAAAAAAATCAATAAAATGTGGAACCTGCGAACACTGAAAAACTACTCAGCCTTTTTTAAAAAGGAAATTCTACCATGTGTGGTGATATATTTCATATTTAATAAAACCAGCAGCAACAATATGGATGAAATTGGTGAAAATTATGTTAGGTGAAGTTAAGTCAGGTACAAAAAAAAAAAACACCTTATGATTTCGCTAGCATGCGAGATCTTTAAAAGTCAAAGTCGTAGAAGCAGACAGTAGAGTGGTGGCTACTGGAGCCTAACTATCATGCAGCAGGGACCCAATGACAGAAAATTCAGGGTAGGCTAAGGCTCACATAAGCCAGTTGTGATCCAAAGAAGTCATAGTCATATGCTCTGAGCAAGTCCATCTGTCTCCTCACCATGGCCTTATAAAAGATAGTCAGGGGAGGGTCAGAATGAATCCCTTAGGTATGAGAGGTGTGCAGAGTGGTCCCTTTGGGAGTAAGCATAGAATAGAATGTCTTATAGAAGAATTTGGGTCTAGGTGGAAGCAAGTTCAGCCCCAAATCTCCTTCTTACCACTTAACACAACTTTGGATAATTCAGCTGACCTCCCTGTGTGTGAGGATCCACATCCATGAAATGCAGCTAAACAAGATTATGATAATTATAAAAATTAAATATGATCTTTCTCTGAACACAAAATGGGGTCATTTGAGTTTAGGTATTACTTTTGGTTTTCCTACAGTTATTGCTATTATTAGTCTGTTGTTATATTTCCACTGATGTGGAAGTTTACACCTCTGAATGGTTTTAAAGTATAATCTGTTAAGTTTCAAAATACAACAGCCTTAAGAGGAAAAAAAAAAAACATGCTGTGGCTTTGTGAAAGCTGAAAGTGATCCTCTCAAATTCCTCTTCACTTCCAGATACTGAATAATGCACAAGTTCTTGCAATGATACATAATGAATGAGAGAGCTTACATTTATTGAATGTCTATTAAATGCCAGACTCTGGTCATAAAATTCATATACAGTATTTCATGTAGTCCCTTTAAAATAGCTGCAAAGCAGAGAATCTCTCCCTCTAATGGATGAACACATGGAGGTTCAGAGAGACTGACATTCGGAAGGTTGTACCAAGGGTCAAATTGAGTTTTTCCCCCATGTATTTTATTCCAGTGGTTTGAAACTTGCTATGTTAGTTAGAAAGGAAAAGAAAGAAGGGAAGCCATTCAGGTTTGAAATACTTTCTGGTCATGCTCCCAATCTCAAAGAATACAGGAAATTATTATATATGTGTCACTAAAGGACATTCATTACATTAAAAATGCTCTACAGAAATTGACTTTTTTTCTAAATGCTATGGGAAAGGTCTAAGAGCTTAGAAACTACTGGGACAGAAGAAAAACAGGTGTGGTGATATGGAAGAAGGGAAAGAGAGCCTTGGAGCTACAGTACAATACACAGCCATAGTATCTTAAATACAGCAAGGTTGCGAAAGTAAGCATGTGGTCACTTCTAGCCACGCTGGCCTCCTTCTGTCTGTCCAAGCATTCCTCAGCCCTCCACTCCCCACCAGTCGTCTCCCTATTGAAACAATGTCGGTCTGTAGAATTAATGAAAGAAAACAGTGAAGCAACAATGAAGAGGATTCAGACCACCTCCGACTGACTGTCAGAAGAGCAGGGTGAGTGAATCCAGGACCTGCACTGATCTCCCTTTATTCAGCAGCATCTTTTGTCTCCAAAACCACAAACAAAACCAATACCATTCACTCATACATTCTTCTTCATGGCTTCTATACCGTATGTTCTCAATCTGCATCGAATTTCATACAGCTTGTCTGACTGGTTTGATTTCAGGGTGGAGTTTGTAAAACTCACTAGCCCATTAGAAGGCAGGAGTTGCTTTGAACCACTCTATTTTGTCTTAGGATTCTTAACAGGCCCTCAGAATAGTTGAGTTGATTCTCGGAGTATGAGGACATTTGACTGAATGAGCCATTCTTCTTCTGAACTTCTTTTCCTGGCCCCTCAGCATTCTGCACTTACTTCTGTTCTAGTTTCCTTCTATCTTATTCTTCCGTGGACTGTGAACTCTGGAACCAAAGAGAGCATCGTCAATGTTTTCTCCAAATACAATGCAGCACCTGGGTTCACAGGGAACCCTAAGCTTCTATGCTCTGGTTTGAATGTGGAATATTTTTTGCAGACTCATGTTGTATTCTTGGGCCCCAGCTGGGGGTATTTTGAGGGGAAGTTGTGGAAACTTTAGGAAGTGGGGCTTCTTCGTATGTATGTAAAAGGACATGGCATGCAAGACTGTGCTTGGTCCTCCGTCCTTTCCTTTCTACCTGCTTCCACTCTGCCATGAGGTGAACAGTTTCTCACACATGCTCCTGCCTCTGCAATGCTCTGCATCATTATAGGTCTAGAATCAACAGAGCTGAAGACTGAACACCCTGAAGCTGTGAGCCAAGTTAAGTCTGTGTGTCCTTCCTTCCTTCCTTCCTTCCTTCCTTTCTCTCTCTCTCTCTCTCTCTCTCTCTCTCTCTCTCTCTCTCTCCATTATAAAAATTTTGAATATAATATATTCCTTGAGCTAGTGACTGGATGGGTAGAAAAAAGGAGTCATGAGGCATCTGTTTATGCAAATTCCTGATATCCCTTCAGCCCTACAAAAGGTGAATGATGGAACATGTCCACTTCATTCTGCCAGCTGTCATCATGGGTGGGAATTTGGGGGTTTTCTACATATAAAGGTGTTAACAAACTACTTTTAGGGCTTCAGGGGGTGAGAAAGAGTGGGCTGGAATAATGAACTGACAAATGGGCCTAACAAGATCACAGAGGCTTTACTATAGAATGCTTCACACTGAGGGTTTACGGAACCCTGACTTCACTGCTGTCTGGGTTGTGAGGTCATCAGAATATTTTTTTCCCTTTCTCTACATTTTTGTAAACTGATCCAATGATTTTGTTTTTAGAACTGTGAAAAAAGTCACAATTATTCATGGTATTTATTTTACATTTCCCACACATTCAATTTTGTGACAGACAGAAATGAGGAGACACAAAGAAAGAAGCAAGCAGCACCATCCCTACCAGAAAGGTACTTAGCATTTAATTTCAGTGGCTGAAAAGGTAAAAGCTGTGATTTTCTGTATGCACGGCTATGCTCTGTGCACGGCTTCCACTCCTATCAGACATGACCTGAAACTGGTACAAACGCAGCTTTCTCCTGGATGAGCTTCTAAGCCCAGGCAAAAAGCCAAGCAAGCTCTCTTGTGTTTGCAAAACTGAAAGTCACTCTTAGACACCAGTGAGATTTTTAAAGAAAATCTGGGCACATTCTTTGTAGAGTTTAGGGGTAAAGAGAGTTCTTGGAAAGAGATCATAATAATTAATGGATTTTTAAAAAAGAAGTAACTATGCTTTGCTTTAAAAGATGTTCTTTGAAAGCCTCATTTTTCGACTGAATGTTAATGACATTTTTGTATTGAATTGGCAATTTTTAAGTTGATGACTAGCCTGATGAAAGGTTCTGTCTGTGGCTCTTCTGTGTTAGACAACCAGAAATACATTTTTTTTTTTCCTAGAGAGTGACAGGCTCTTATACCTGCTACTTTCAGGGAAAGAAATCTGGATAGAGTGGTGTGACCTTGATAACAAGCTTTCTGCTCCTCAATGAGCAAAGTGTCACATGCCAGGAGGGCCTTCAAATCATCACAGCAGGAGACAGCCCTGCTGCAGCCACCAGGAACTTGAGCTTCAGACAGCTCTGGTGATTTGTTCCAATAGTTTGTGCTAAAGTGACGACGTGGCACAGCATAGGCTAGCACACAACCAAGAGACAAAACCGATAGAGCTGAGAAGTGACCTCGACACAACAAACACAAGCAACTGATTCTGGAGTGGCAAATGAGTCACAGTGTTCTGCAAAGTAAGACATCTGTAAAGACACAGGAAACAGGAGCTTTTATCCCAAAAGAAAGCAAGGAGGAGTCTGAATCAGTCAATCTCCTCTCTCTCTCTCTCTCTCTCTCTCTCTCTCTCTCTGTGTGTGTGTGTGTGTGTCTGTCTGTCTGTCTGTCTGTCTGTCTGTCTGTCTGTGTTCCCCTGCTCTCCCTTTCTCCCTCTTATAAAAGTGTGGCCTGAAGATGGTGATATCAGCCTTAAACACATGCCACACGCTAACTTGAGGGAGCTAAAAGAGTTGACTTTTCAGAAGCAGAGAGAAGAATGGGAATTTCCAGAAGCTGGGAGACTCTGAGGGGAGGGGTACAGGGTGTGGAGGTGCCAGTGGACAGGAGGAAGAGCCTCTGATGCTCAATAGCACAGTAGATTAAACAGATTAAATTGATCGTGAACATGCATTTCAAAACAGCTCATGGTAAAGAATTTGAAATTGTTTCACATGGAGAAATGACTTGTGCCTAACATAGTGGGCATGCTTGTTACCCTAATGAGATCTTTGCATGCTATGCACTTATATTTAAATGGCAATCAAAATATCTTCAATTACTTCATAGCAAGTAAAATTTAAGATATTAAAATTGCTTAAAAGACTAAAGAATTAAAATTGCTTAAAAGTCTAAAAAGACTAAAAAATTGATAGCCCAACAGTACATATCATTAGGACATGTTAGCCGCTCTTTGTTACTGAGACTGGATATGATATTGTTTCTCTGTAAATATTTACAATTCCTTTGCCAAAAATGACCTCCACAGTGTCAATGAGATGACTCAGCAGGTAAAGGTGCTTGATGACCTGAGATCCATTTCCGGACTGCACATGGTGGAAGGAGAGAACCAATTCTGCAAAGTTGTCCTGTGACCCTCATATATGTGCTGTGATATGCCTGTGTACACACATGTATATATGTATGCACACACAGAGACACATACACACAGTGAGACCCTGTGTTCATAAATAAATATTTTAAAAGAAAAAGCCAGGTCCAGTATTAAATACCTTTAACCCCAGTACTCAAGAGGCAGAAGCAGATGGAACTCTGGGAGTCTGAGACCACCCTGATTGACATAGTGAGTTTCAGACCAGCCAGGGCTGCTCATTGAAACCACATGAATTGGAGTGCTTTCATATAACAGGAAACACAAGTCTGCATGTGTCTAAAGAATATTTTCCATGTACGATAGTAAATTCTAACAAAACTGAACTTTCACCACAGAACAGACACATTTTGCTTCCTGCAGCTATGTGACCCATCTGTGAGTCAAAAGCAGACCAGGCCCCTTGAGAACAGGTAACATTTTTATTTCTGAGATGTCAAGAAAATAGGCTATTATGATTTGCTCAGTGTTTGAATACACATTTTCCTAAACATTACTGACTAGGGATCCAGACCACATAATTTAAAAAAAGATCACTCATTCAAGAAAAACTAAATCCATGAGCAAGATGATGTGTTTCTTCCTTTAGTTTCATGAAAAAATAGTAGAGAAATGGCTCAGTAAGAGTGTGCACTGTGCAAGCATGAAGACCTGAGTTCGAATCTTAGCATTCACACTAAAATAGACAGCAATACAGACACCCATAATTCCAATACTATGATGGGCAGAAGTAGGGGTATTACTGGGACTTACTGGCCACCGGCCAAGTCCACTTTCAGTGAGAGATCCTGTCTCAAAAGACAGAGGAATAGATAGAGCAGGACATCTCATGTTCTCTGCTGTCTGCACTCACACAGGCACACATGTATACACACTCTTTCTTACAAAGGAATAATAGTCAATAAAATCCTGCTCTATATGAAACCTACTTGGTCAGCTTTTAAAACAGTACTACATGTAAGTTGGACATAAAAGATTATACATGTTTTGTTTTTTGGTTAGTCAACTTGATTATTTGATTTGGTTTAATTTACAAATACCAGAGGAAAAAAATTAAGCAATTTTTGAATCTCAATACACCAAATGCTTCTTGCTTAACAAGCACAGGACAAGCCTCTTATTCTATCACCCAAGCCCAGGAAATAATAACTTGTCAAAACAAAAACCGAAGCCTTTCTTTCACCAGAGAATTCAGCTACACAGCCTCCTTCTGCAGTCCTTTCTAGAAATGATATACCCCTCTTTGTCCCTTTAACTCTGTACTGAGAACCCCAGTCCAAATAATTTATACATTCAAATGTCAGCTCTGAGGGGACATGCAAAGGAGCAGTTTTTATTTCTAATTTCCATTGCATAATTTTTCCTTGGCTCAACATTTTTTTGAGCTCAGCAGGGTTGTCTGTAGGGTATAATCAATGATGCAAGCTGATCCAAAATGTGGACGAACCCATGTTGAATGAAAGAAACAACATTGGGAATATCTATTGGATTCCCCAGCATTTAGTGTTTATAATTGCTTCAGGATGGATGTGAATGTGAGTGGAAAAGCCAAAGTGTGTCCCCTGACTACTCAGCCTCTAGGCACATGAAGTTTTAAAGCATAAATAGAACTCCTCTTGACTGTCGTTAGAAGGGCTGGATGAACAGAGGCCAAAAGAGATCACTGTTGGCTCTGAAGCCCAACCTAAAGACATGTTCAACATTTGCTTTAACTCAGCCCCTCTCTCAGGCTTTGGTGCTGGGAGTAGAGGGAGTTTGGCAATCTGGCTGGCATCTGGATGTCTGGCATTAACTTAAAACCTCAGTTTGAAGATGCTGAAGGACTCTTGTAGATAAAGCAGGATCTTGGAAAGTGTGAAGAAGCAGATGGCCCACTCAAATAGCAAATCTCACTGCAGGAGATGAGCACCCAGCAGACTCTCTCAAAGGAGCAATTGTTCTCTTCCTAACACCCTGTCTGCTAACACCGCAGGAACCCACTTCTCCACTTGTTACCAACTTTTATGAAATCAAATAATATTTGGAAACCACAGTAGTCAATTATACATCTTTTTCTCATGTTCAGGCTCCTATTTGATCACCACCAAGAACTCAGTCTTAAAGAAATCCCAGTACCTTTCCTAAGGTCTTCACTAGTAGAACTTAGCTGATTTATCTAGATTTTCTTTCTTTAAAAACATTAAAACAAGAAATTCTTTGATGGTTTTATTTCTCATTCAAGTATTTCTTTAAGGTACCAAATAAATTTCTTGTGGCTTCAGGGATACAGATCAGGAAGCATGTGTAATTAAAGGCTTTGTGACAATTTCAAAATTCTGAGCAAAGTTCCTAAGGCCTCAAAGGATTGGCTCAGCAGCTAGGACTAATGTCTTAAATCATTCACCAACTCAGCAGCATCATTTTCTTAAAGGCAGGTCAACAAAAAGACATGTCCTTTCTATTTGGTAGATGAATGAAACTAGACTATCTGTTGCCATTGATGTTCTAAGATGGTCCCTTAGAACATCCACTTCCAGGTTATTTCAGCATTGTTAAGAATTTCTTGTATGACTGCTTGTTGGGCATAAAGTAGGGAATTCTGAAGACACAGATCCTACATACACAATGTGTAATTCAGTAATAGTCTGCTTTCAATCCTGTTCTGCCATGATATGAATGAAATATAAAGTGCATGTACAGCACACTCTCAGAAATTAGGCAAAGTTGCAGACAGTTCTCCCAGTAGTAACCAAAGTCCACAAATTAGTCCCCACTGATTAAAAAATGTTGGCCATAAGTGAGTGTTACATTATGACAGACAAAAGTTTGAATGTATTCTCAAGCTTACAAGTGTGTGGTAAGTGTTGGCTCTCTGTAATTTGTAATAAATAGCTAGTAAAAAATGTCACCAGTAATTATGTAACTTTCACCAGTGATATGAACTCTTTGGTTCAAGCCCTCAGATATCTAATTACTCTTTTACAGAATACAAGTTCACTCTTTCCTCTGTATCTTTTTTAGGGTTTGTGTGTGTGTGTGTGTGTGTTTGTGTCTGTGTCTGTGTCTGTGTGTGTGTGTGTGTGTGTGTGTGTGCACATGGATGTGTGCTTCTAGAAATGGAGTTCTTACCTGGAGCATGCTAGAAAGCATTCTTCCATAAAACAATAACTCAGCACTAATATTATTTACATATTGGTCATACATCCTCATTTTGCACTTTAAATCAACTTTCCAACATTGCTGTTGACTGTAAATCGCTTTCTCTCTAACTCATTATCATCTTTTAATTGTCTTGGTTTCCTTCCTCACTGGTCCCCCACTGCCCATTTCAGTGAAAAAACGAAGCCACCGCTCACTCTGTCTCTATCTTAGTGGTCTCTCTCATTGCATCCTACTTGTCTTCAGAACTTCATGAGTAGGTATCATCCTTTGTTAAACCCCACGTTGAATTTATCCAAACCAGGTGCTGTGAGGAACTTTAGGTTAAAAGTCAGACTTTCTGTTTGAAACTGTCCAGGAAGAAGAACAAAAGTGGCATGTATGATTCTCATGGTTCTTCCCATAGAAATGTCAAAATTATCATCTCAGATCACTCTGGAACTCCCTTCAGTGAAGACTTGGGTCACATATCATGTCCTCATATTGATCTTTAGGTGATACCTGTGGCATGAGAAGGTACAGGGGTAGAAGTGACAGGGGAGAGAAGAGAAAGTATTCCAGGAGATCAACTTCTGAGCACCTTCTAAACAGAGCTGAGAGAAGGCCTTTAAAGAGAGGATTGTATACCAGTATTTAGAGCAGCGATGCTCACCAGCATATCCATTGCTCAAAGCAAGCCACAGATTCCTTCACCGATAAGTGGAGAAGTAATATGTAGCATAAATACCACAGGAAACTAGTCAGCCTTAAGAAAAGAAAAAATACTAGCACCTGCTAGTACATGATAAATCTGGAAGATGTTTAGTTTAATAAAACAAGTCAGGAACAAAAAGACTTTAAAATGGCTAAGATGACACATGCATGTATTTTACTCATGATAAACAGATTTAGGCTTTTTTTATTATTATTACAAGAGGCAGTACTCTTCTCATAAAAAGGACACAGTCCTAGATCAGGCAGTCAATGACCACTACAATATAGTTAAAGATATCTCATCTTACAGATGAGATGGCTCTTGGGAAAGGGTGAGAATAGAAACCCTGTGTCACACTGAGGAACAGGAGGAACCCTATTCAGCCAAGCCGCACTTGAACAGAACAAGCAGAAAAGATGGAAATATAAAAGCTGCCAAGAGCTTCTTAAATGTATCTAAGATTTGTAACGAGAAGTCAGGCTTTGTGGGAAACTAAAAAGAAATTAACACAACAGAGTGAGCAGGAGTTTGAAGTTGGATGTCCAAACTAGACACTTTTAAAATTAAATACCAACCAAACACAGAGTCACAGTATCAAGGAGATTGGAAAATACTGAAGCTACATGGTTCATTAAGCTCAGAGAACTAGAAAATATGGGTCAGTAACCACTCTAACAATGATATTTGAAATAGAAAAATATCAAGACCAACTCAAAATGTCCTTTGGCAAGAGAATGGCTCGATAGTGTAGTGGGTTTTTTTTTTTTTCATGTGATGAAATACTGTGCAGTGGTGAAACTAATTAAATTTAGTTACTGACATTAACACAGATAGATCTTACAACTATAATGTTGAGTAAAATAAACTATAATTCACATATAAAGTTCCTATACTACATGTTGAAAAATTACTTTTGAAAACATCAATAAGTACACCTCTAAAGAATGCAAGGGCTAATAACGGTTGCAGGGTAATAATTATCCCTGAGCAGCCAGAGAAGAAAATATTAAAAGCAGGTCAAGAGGTGAGGTTGGAATATATATTGACAGTCTTTTGCTTCTTAATCAGGTTGGTGAACAAGGAAGTACTCAATTCATTTTAAATCTAAACTGGACACAAATGTTATAAGGCACAATTGATAGAAAAGCATGTTTTTAGGAAGATAAAAAAATAAAAATGCTTTCCATATATCCCATGGTATTTACATCAAAGAAACAAACAATCACATAAAAGATATTGGACACAGCCATGCAGTGGTGTGCTGAAATTGCTCCCCAAGATTGAAATGTACAGTGCACAAGACTGAATTTCATTTTGTAGCCATCTCTTGAATGCGCTTCTGTTTTTATATTATCTCCTGACACTTGGAAACCAGAAGAGAGCATAATGAAAAGGCTGAGCTGAGAATGCAGCTGACATTTGGACACTCTGTCCAGGAGGCAGGGAGAGAGAGAGGCATTTGCAGTTGTGATTAAGTTTTACAGAGCAGCTAAGAAGGAAAGGTGAGTCTGGAGCCCATACTAGACATGTTCTCCTTGCAATGCTCCATTGCTTACAATGGGTGGTTCAAATCACAGCTCCCAGCACGTTATGTAAAGCCTTACACCATGAGTGAAAATATTTCTGATCTGTACACTCCCCAGGTAACCCACTGTGCTGTGTTTATTCAGCTTATTTCAAACATTGGCAGGGGAGGGGGCCCAAATTGTACACAGAGGAAAACAGATGAAAACTGTGTGTGATAGGGCTTTCTGCTTTGGCCTTGGCTAATTGGAGCATATGCTTGAAATGATATCCAGATATTAAAGTTCACAGGCACTACAATTACTTTGTTTTTCTATCAAACAGAGTGCTAAGTCTCTACTGTCATCTCAACATATGGTCCTGGACCAGATGACTTTTGCTGGAAGTTAAAATATGTTTGAAAGACTCCCACATTCCAGAGACTTAAAAGTGAGCGACTGTCCTGACTTGTGTGTCTAGAATGGTGGATATCATTAGAAAATATCTCTTAACTCATCTGAGCAGCTCAAGCAGTCCCCTAATCACTTCATTCTAAAAGGATCCTTCTTTCTCCCATGATAGAAATGGAGTAAATTTAATAAGTAGTTTCTAAAAGCTTAGGAAAGTCCTACAGTCAGAATTTTATCCTGTTTTTTTTTTCTTTCACAAAAAGGGGTATAGCATCCAGAGAAGAGATTTCTTGATGTTTCTTTCATAGATGTCTCTCCAAAGCCACAGAATATTGTCCAAAGAATATTAGGTTCCAAGAGGAATTGGTGACCTCATAACAACCAGGACTATGAACAGAACACATGTGAGGTAGCACACACAGAAAAAATGAAGGTGCCACCTAAATTCTTTGTAGCAGAGCCACACATATTGGCAACAGATCAGGAAAGAGTTACTCAGAACTATATACATGAAATAAATGTACAGATCTGGAAAAATGTTCCAGTAGTTACAAAATAAAATTAAAAAAGAGGTAATCCAAAAATGAAGTATAGTCTCATTAAAAAATCAGTTCAAAGAGACAGGGCCAGTTGAAAATACTACAGGGCTGGATTCCAGGGCCACCTTATTGCCAGTGTTCTCAAGACTTATTTGACATCCAGGCAACATGTTATAGTTTCTATAAATATACTCTCAGAAATTAAGCTCTGGAACCATCTGAAAATATATTGGTATGCCAATGACAGGTACACTGTTTAAGCTAAAAGGGTATCATTTAGATAAACGTGTATCACCTCTACATAAGGAAAGAAACTGAAAATGAACTTGACTTCACAGAGCCTAAAACTACGCATGGTAGCACTTGCCTGTAATCTTGGCACCTAGGGAAGGGAGGCAGGAGGATCAGGAGTTCAAGGCTAGCCTCTGCTATATAGAAGTTTGAGTCCACCTGAGATCCATGACACAAAATGAAACAAAGAACAAAACTTCTGCTATATAGAAGTTTGAGTCTACCTGAGATCCTTGACTCAAAAATGAAACAAAGAACAAAACCTTGCTTCGGAAACATTGAATTCATTCAGTAGGAAACTCTTGTCAAGAAGACAGACAGCTGGGGCTGAGGTCGGCAACAGAGCCCTTCTAGTATGTTCAAGGCCCTGGGTTCCATCCCTAAATACACCAAAAACTGGAAGAAGGAGTAAATAAAAGAAGTTACATCCTGGGAGTGATTACAAAGACTAAGACTAGTGATTGATGAAACTCAGAAAAGTGATATTTTTTTTCTATCACCAAGTCACTTTCAGAAGTCATGATCATTACAGGGTTCTAATGTGTCTTGCTTCATGCCAGCAGCCTGCACAAAAGTCCTCCATAGACTAATAGTGTGACGGCATGGGGAGACAGATGCAATGGGTCTTATTCACTTCTGTCACTATTCAACCCTCCCCTTTCTATTGGAATTAGCAGAAAGGGATACAAAGTGGAAGATACTAATTACCTTTATTGCCTGCTCAGTTCATGGTCTGAAAACAAGCTGACTTCATTCCAAGTACCACACATAACTAGATGGAAATGCCTCCAGGCCTGTTCTGGCACGGTCTCTCAGGCCCTATTTAGTACTAAGATTCAGTGGCAAAGTGTGCCATGAGTGATTTGCAATGTCTGCCCATCACAGAAGTGGAAATCAAGTAGCATCTGTATCTCCTACTTGTCATCCTTACAAATGACTCCTTTCAGACCTGACTACTCTGTAGATCTCTTTTAGCATAGATTCCTTCAGAATAGGTTTTTATCCAAAAGCTCAGTAGCATGTTTAACCTTGCAGCCACGTGACAGAGGAGACTACATGGAGTGAAGTGGGATTTTCTGAGTCCCTCTATTACTTCCAGACTGGAAGCAATGTCAGTGAGTTAACAGCCTGGAGGTACAGTAAACATGCTTCTCATAGTTGTATTCACAAGGCCGTATAAATAATTCCTCTCCTCCACTAATGGTGTCCTGAGAGAAGACCATCAGAAGCCCAGGAAACAGCACTGGAATGTGCCAGAAGTCCTATGAAACTCCCATGTGCAGGGGTTGATAAAGGCAGCAGAGAAGCATAGGGGCTAACCCATAAAACACATGCATGCAACTCTACATCTCTTTAACAAAAAGCTATCCTTGAAGATTAGATCATTCTTTCTTTTGAGAGTGGCCTCTTCAATAAAGCAAAGATAAAATCAAAGTATATTATTGCCATGAGTTTAGATAAAAAATGAGATCAGAATAGAGGAGGGGCCAGATTGCTGTGCCAGAATAAAGGATGCCAGCTAGACCTTCCACATTACCTCACATACTTCTTTCAACATGTGGAAGTTAAAAAACAAGGGAAAAATTTACATTTATCTATAATACAAATTTTAAATATTTGCCCTTTGCTTTACTTATAGTATATACTGTCAACCTGACAAAACATACAAAGTCGCAATGAGAGAGTATCTACATTGAACATATCTGTAAGGATTGTCTTATTTAAGTTAGTTGATGTGAGATGTCCCAGACCACTGTAGGCAGCACTATTCCCTAGGCACCGGGTCCTTAACTATGTAGAAACGGAGAAATGAAGCACAAGCAAGCAAGAGAGCGTATATATACATTTCTCTCAGTTCTTTCCCGTAGATGTGATGTGACTACCTGTTTTAAGCTCCTGCCACCATAGCTCCCTTGCTATAATGGATGGCAACCTGGAACTGAGCTGAAGTAAACCCTTTCCCGTGCATTCCATCTTGTCAGGGTATTTTATCCCAACAATATAATTAAAACTAGGACATAGCCCAGCCCTCTCAAATAGCTGGGAGGTTTCCTTCTGTCTGAGGACTACTTTCAACCTCTGAATATCTGCACAGCTCTTAGGTCCTAAGGGGATGCTTTTCTCTCCCAGCTGCCTCATAACTACAATTCCTTTCCTTCTAAATTATGCTTTCACTAACACAGTTAGCAAACTATGCTATAATCACCCTGCCCATTGGAGTTCTTACAAACTAGAGGCCTCCCCACTAGAGGTAGTGAGAAGAAAGGCCTAAAAACAGGGGGAGCATTCTCTGTTCTTTCTATTAAACTTTATTAGAACTTACCGGGAATCTACAGATAAAGACCTTCTAGCTTTACCTCGAGGCAGGGTTTTTTTTTTTTTTTTTTTTTTTGTCTCAGAGGTGCTAAGAGCAAGTCTTATTGCTCTTAAATTCATATCTGTTCTCATTCTAAAAGAGTCTCAAGGAGTAATTCTGATCATTGTCTCATGCCCAGGGATGGGAAAATTCCTTCTGACTAGTGTGATTTCTTCAAAATTCGATCACTCTAAGAGGTGGGTGTCTACTTCACCATCTCTAAGTTCAATCGCTGCTATATCTCTCAGAGTTTTACCTTCATCCAAACTGAGGACTGGGTTGATGATCAATAGATACAGAAAAGAAAGAAAATTCAGAAGGAACTCATTCAGGAGAAGAATCTCCTAAAGGTTACTCATGAGGTTATGTATGTCTTAGGATGTGATTTATTGTTTCTACATGTTTGTGGGATTTGTACATTGAGAGGATGTTTTGTTCTGTTTTGAAACAGGATCTTATCATGTGTAACATGCTGGCTTTAGACTTTTGAACTTCTGGCCTCATCCTCCCAAGTGCTAGGACTACAAATGTGTACCCCACATCTATTGCTAGGACAAGTTTTAAGGACAGACAGACAGAGCTACAACCCCAGTGTTCTGGTGACTTCAAACCAATACACTGTCAAACAGAAGGGAGACAGAGACACTCAGCTTAGCTTACCAAAGTCTCTGAGTGAAAAAATTGAAATAATTGAAATTAAAAGTCACCTGCTAAAAAAAAGAAAGAAAAGAAAGGAAGCAGAGAACCAGCTACTTTTAGGGTGAAAACCAGACATCTTTATAAGTGTCTGTCCCATGTTATTTAACTAGGCTCTCTCCTTTTTCTGATCTTTAAATTAGTCCCCCATATGTATGAGATGAAAAAGACACATGCAGACAGTTCAACATAACACTGCAATTATTTAATTATGAGATAAGTGTGTGAATCTAGTTAGTGGCTCCAGAAACAGGAAGGAAAGCCAGAGGAAGACTCCCAGATAAAACCATCATTTACTATTTCCTCTACACAGTATACTGAACTAGGACTCCAATATATTAGAAACTTGTATAAGAAATGCTAAAACTTCTAAGTTGAAATGCTGAAATAACTGACAAATTGCTTGCAAACCAAAGCAGATAAAAATCCACAAATAACATAAAATCCTGCCCAAGTGTTACCATGTAATCCACTGGGTCAGCTTTACTGCCCCCAGCTCTTCAACTGTAGTAGAATCAACATTTACAACATTTACACCATTCACACCTAGACTGCAAGCAAAAGCGTGGTAATTTGTATCTTGCCAAAATGAATTTGTGGTACCTACTTCTGTCTGGAGAAATATTATTTTAGAAGGTTTAATTGACAATTACTGGTTTGGAAAAATGAAAAAGAAAATTCTTGAAGCCCAAAGTAGTGGGTTAGGTCCATGTCTATGGAATTCATTTACTTTATAGATGGGGGCCACTTACTGTATCAGTGCCCGCATAATTACACCTGCCAAATGCTAACAATGAATTCTGTCTGAGATTCATTTGTCTTCCTCTTAGAGATTCTTTAATCTCAAACATTAGTTAATCCTTGAATGGGCTAATTTGCTGACATGGGAAGTTTCTCCAAGCCACACAATGAAACCCTAACAGGAATCATCCATGGATGTAGAGCAAGAATTACAGTAAGGATAAGAGCTCCCATCTTCACACAGGGAAGCCTTCCTCAATATCTGTGTAAGTTGCTGTTGCCAATCAGTGTCCTTGGCAGAGTGGGCACACTCCCACAGAAAGTATCATCTCCATGCATCTGAATTGGACAAACTCACCAATGTCATTGTAGACAACCTAAGCTAAACTCTATAAGCAGAGGTGAAAGGTCTGCTCCTCTTCAAACTTTCTTTCCCATGGAAACATGAACTCATCACCTTCCCCTTAGATGCCTATCTACTCCCATGAATGAATAAAATAACATTCAATATCTTCAGGGATTTATAAGTTCATTTTCATCTCTATCATTGCATTATAATTTATTGGAGAATAAAATGAGGCAGAAGAGTGGCCTGCTGGGCATGAGGGAAAGGGTGTCAATCTAACAAAGGCTGAATTAACTGAAAACTACAACCAAGTCAGATGATCAGTTGTCTGTGAAAAGAAACTGACATCTTATTATCAAGCACTACTCCTCCAAAAGCACGTATGTTTCATAATAAATTCTTTAAAAACAAGTTTTTCCAGTAGTGAATGAAATAAAACCTTATCAGCTTCAGTCTGAAACGAAGTGTCCAGGTCATAACATTGAGCTAAGTGGCCAGCATGGTAGCACCTCTTAAGATCTTTCTCTAGCATGGAATCCATTCATTGGAGATGGTATTGAATCCACAGTGGCTCCACATGTGTCTGCAGTGATGGGGCTTGAGAAATCTATAGGATCTGTTGTGGTTCTCATAAAGATCTTGTGACTGGAGGCTAGGAGGGCACCATGACTGATCCAGTGAAAATGTTTCAAGTGATCTTCAAAGATTTTATTAAAAGAATTGTAAAAAACCATATACTTCTGATATATGGTTAAGAGCATGTATACAGCAGTTTCTGTGGGTGTCATTCGAATTTGTTGTGAGCTTAATTATTTTTTAATGTTGGAGCTGAAGATTTTATAACTGTAGTTCAGAGAAGATATCTGTCACACAACCTATTTAAAACAGTGGCCTTTGTCAAGTTTATAAAGCAAATCATATTTATGTTTCAGTCCCAAAGTCTCATTTCATTTTTCACTCTAAATGAATGTGCTAATACAAATCTCTGTGACAACTGTCTCACTTCTAGCTATAAGACATAAAGGACAGAGTGGCCACAGGGCCTTACCATGGGTACAGACAGTAGACAGGTGTGCAGTCACTTCATTATTTGTTTTTGTTTGGTTTGTAGGGATTTGTATTCTAATTTTTCTCACTGTAATACACTATCAACTTTATGTTTATATGTCTGTCTCATAGAGCTTCCATGCAGCTTCCTTGGACGGACAGGATGAGCTGTGGGTGGCTACTATCCTACAATCTCTTAGAGTCTTTGGGATTACAAGGTGTCTATTCAATAGGTCTTTACAATCTGGACCCAAGAAAGACAGGCAACAATTAATAATTTAAAAGATAAACATGCAGCCAGTAATTTAAAAAACAAAGCTGTTCTAATCAACTAGAGGGGAAAGTTGTTCCATTTAAATTTCTGGCTTTCTATAGTAGCGCCTATGTGGTTTGAAAGAAAATGACCCCCAAAATGGAGTGGCACTATTTAGGAGATGTGGCCTTGTTGGAGTAGATGAAGCCTGGTTAGAGGAAGTGTATGCCTACAGAGGTGGGCTTTGAGGTCTCATATATGCTCAAGCAACGCCCAGTGAGAAAGTTCACTTCCTGTTACCACTGGATCAGAATATAGATTTCTCTAGCACCATGTCTGCCTGCATGCTGCCATACTCCCAATTGCTATGTTCCCTGCTTGTGATGGTAATGAACCAAGCCTCTGAAACTATAAGCCATCACCACAATTAAATGTTTTCTTTTATGAGTTGCTGTTGTCATGGTGTCAATTCACAGCAATAGAAACCCTAAGTAAAACAATGACCATAGATAAACTCATGTGTCTCTAGCACCAGTGAGCGAGGCAACTTCTTTTAAACTCAGTGTTCAATCTCAACTGGTTTGCTATTACCAGCTATTTGTGGCTATGTATTTTCAGTTTTCCCCCAATATAACATTCAGAAGTTTAATCATTTTAGACTGTTTATCAGGGTAAAACTGAATATGTGGGAGATGTTTGCTCTCCTTCTGAAATTCAGAAGTATGACTCCATGGTACAATTTCATCTAAAACAATCTTGGCTTACAACTGTCACCCTGGCATTAATAACAGTTCTCTCACTTGCTTGCAAAAGTGGTTCAAATGTATTTAAAAAATACAGGAACTCAAGACAGGGAAATAATGAAAGAGGAGAGGAAAACAGCATATCTCATGTATACTAGACTAGGGGAAGGACAGGACATGAATGCTGAGAGTTAGGCGTACCTTCTGGCACCTCCAGTTCTGGCTGACCCCAAAGTGAAGATGGCAAACTTGAAATGTCATTTATCATGAACCAAATTTTTGCTCTCAAATTTTTTTATTTGGGGCCTATAAATATAGATGGGATATAACTATTGTCTAAGCAAATAGCACAACCACCACAAGTGACATTAACTTTGTGTCCTTTCCTGAGCTAAAATAATACCCAGAGATACTTGCTAGAACCCAAGGATCACAGGCTTTTAACAAGGCTTTAATATCTTTTTGTCAGTGCTACATTCTGACATGCTAGGAAAATTCTACCACCAGAACCCACTTGACCCACGTATTTAGAGGTCAGAGAGTACCAACAGAGTGTGCAAGAGACAAGGCTCCAAGTGTAGAAAGAATGCCAGTATCACTGATTACTGATGCCTAAAGAGGCCAGGGGAGAGGGCCTAAAAGACCAAACCCACTTGGCATTCTCTCAGCTTGAAACTGCTTTATAGTATACCACAGTACAAAATGGTCACCAGATGAGATGATGACAACCAATAGCAACTTCAGATCTGAAGAGTCTTCCATTACCTATGACCCATTAGAACTGTGCACACATAGCCACAGGTCTTATACTCACCACAGAACATCTCTACTGCCTGTGACTAATTAAGTAAAAATGCGTACAGTTCTCTGTGTCCTCATCAGGCACAAACATATGTTTTAGAGAAAGGAACCGCGGTGGAGGCAGAAGGGGGAAGAGAGGAAAGAAGAGAAGAGTGTGGGGGAAGAGATAGAAGGAAGGAGAGGAAATAAGGAAGGATCCAGAAAAAAAGTACTCAGCTGTAATTCTGAGAACTGGAACTCTGCTCTGGTCAAACCCCTGCTGTGTGGCTTTGGGACCCTCAGCTGGTTTCATTGGCTGTCACAGGTTCCTCATCAGTGACTAAACATATTTAAGCTTCCTTGGTGTCATGTGGATTCCATGACAGTGTGTTCAGATAGATATTCTGCATCCTGAGCAGGGTGAAAGAATCGCACAAAGCTTCCTTATCCCAGATATAACTCCCTCTGATTTCATTGAAAAAGTGTGCTTCCTTCTCTTGAAGAATGATAGACAGATTCCTGTTAGCTAATAAGTTCTTTTTTTTTTTTTTTTTTTTTTGCTAATGAGTTCTTTTATGGCTGGAATCTGTCCCTATGTTTTGGAACATCTATAATTCAAATAAGATGGACAGAAAACCACAGTACAATGAAATGTTTTTCAAAAACATCATAAGGACCTTCCCTCTATGTGCAGGTCTGAGGACCCATCAATAAGCTACCTGACCTAGCACACTGGCTTTAGCTACAGACATTGGGAGTGCAGAAGTTGAATGGGGGCACTCTGATAGAGCTAATCTTCTAATATAAGAAATACAATATGCCACTAGAGGTCTTAAGAGTCCCGAGGCCTCATCTTAGATTTCTAAGGTTATTACTGTTGTTGTTAATGAAGATCATGAATCTGCATTATTTATAAACTTTTCTGTAGAAAAAGTCCTCTGAGTAATGACACCTTACAACAGAAACCCTGAAATCTGCGGCTCATGGGAAGGCCTACATTACTCAGGTTTGTAACTAATACTTGATAGAAGCTAAGCAGTGGAAGACCCATTTTACTGGACAGTTTCAGAGTTCCCCATGGACTCTTGTACCTAAGCACCTGGACAGAACATCATAGCATCAGAAATGTGAGCAAGAGGTGTCTTCATTTCAGGAGCAATCAGGAAGCAAATGAAGAGACAGGAAGAGTCCCAAGATAAAACACCTCCAATGACTTTCTTTCAGTTACCTACTTCTTAAAGTTTCCAGAACTCTTAGAGATGGCACCACTAGTTGGAGAGCTACTATTAAAATATAAAGGTTTTCTAGATGTCTTTAACTGTCAACTTGTCTCAGCATGAACTCACATTTCAAGGGAGTCTCACCTGAGGGACAACTCATCTTATACTAGCTTATGGACATGCCTGTGGCATGGATAGTGGTGTTGGGTTCTTGATCACTGATTATGTAGAAGAACTTAGAGCAGGGTGGGTAGCACTATTCCCTGGACAGGAGCCTGAGTGGGTTAACTAGCAAGCAGCATTTCTCCATGGTTTCTGCTATGCTCCTGGCTGTGAGTGAGTTCAATGTCAGAGGTAATGCTGTGTGGAATAGCAATCCCTCCCTCCTCTAGATTCCTGCCTTTCTTCCTACCCTAGCCTCTATAATGGACATGAACTAGACATTCTGCCCTCCTAAGTTGTCTTTTGTTAGAGTATTTTATCACAGCAACATAAAGGAAACTAGACCAGGGAACGTTCATATTCAAGACCTAATAGTGATGGAATCCATTAATGTAAAATGGGAGAGAAAGCCCAGATATAAATTGGTTTCTTCTAAAATATCTAAAGTCAAAAAAACACAGTCCAGTAAGAATGAAATGGAGACATACTAGAAATGGCTATCTAGTTATTACTGCCATAACAATAATTATACATAGTCCTCTGACTTATAATTAAAAATCAAAACTCCTTCATATGTACAATTAGAACATCCCTATCTCATGAATCCAAGATATTGAGTAGAGAGAAAAATCATTTATGCTGCTTCAACTGAAACAAGTGGCCAGGTTGTATACTGCATAACTCTAGGTGTTGTCATTTACATTTATAGTGGTGACCACTCCACACACATAGTTATACAGTACAAAACACACACAAATCTACATGTTGGTGAGGGCCATGAAACCCATACCTTCCTAAAACCCAAGAGGATCAAGTCATACTTATTTCACATTAACTCCTAAGAACAATGTTTAAGTCTTAGTTTTTACTTTTCTTGCAAACTGATAATGTATAGTTGAGGTCTATGAGAAAGAAAAAAAGAAAGAAAGAAAGAAAGAAAGAAAGAAAGAAAGGAAGGAAGATAGGAAGGAAGGAAAGGAAAGGTATCAAGCAAGAAACTGAAGCAATGAACCAAAAGAAAACCTAATTTACATACTTGGAGGCTGCAGCCATTAGCTAACACGTCTATGTAGCAAAAATTCTAGTTGTATTAAAGGAAACTCAGAGCCAGATATCAGGGAAAGGCTGAAACATTGAAGAGAGAAATACCACAGTCAAATCTCACCCAGCTATCTTCCAGCTTCCTCAACTTTACTCCTGGTCACTTCTAATTGCTGCTGTTTTCCCAAACCTGCCTTAAATACCTTCTTCACCCAGCTGTATCCCATCCAGGTTAAGATTAAAGGTGTGAACTACTCTATTTGGTAGTCAGCCTTGAACTCATAGAAACACAGAAAGATCTCTGTTTCTGGAGTTATGGGATTAAAGGGGTAGGTCACCACTACCAGCTTTTCCTTTCCACGTGCTGGGATTAAAGGTGTTTGAAGGCCAGCTGTTTAGCCTTGTACTCACAGAGATCCTCCGGATCCCCATGCTGTGTGAGTTACCACTGCTCTGTTATCCCTGGAACCCTGGAGCTACCTCTCCCTGGTTTGACTATGGGGTGATCTCTTGATATTCCAGGTTTTATTAAATATGTAGCATATCACCACATGTCTAGGATACATCTAGCTAACACCTGACTTGGACAATCAAGAAGAGTTTTAGACTTAAGCATATGGGGTTGTGTCTATCTCATCCTGGAATCCCCACTTATTCAAGCAAATAATTTTTATCCCAATAAAGTGACTGCAAGATGTATGTTTTGCACTTCAGCCTTTTCTCCTGACACATTTTACCTTCTTGCCTTTAGCCTAAAGGACTCCAAGAACACCTACATTACTAAATCAAACCTTAACCCCACCCCATACCCAGCTTTATGAGTAGTTTCTGTCTACCTCAGCCACAAATGCAGAATCCAATGAATGCACTGGAAAAGATTTGAAGTCCAAGAAGAATAAAGATAGCATCCAAAGAAGAAAAAAATATTAAATTACAGCTACCACACAGGTGCAGCCACCAGAAGCAGCACGCTGTGAAGTTTTAGGAGGGTGATGCTTCACACCTATTTGCAAGACTACAATGTAATATAATAGCACCTTCTCCCATCTGCTCTTCCCATCTCAGTGTGAAAACTTGCAGCCCCATAAGACTCCTCACATACAATCAAAGCTATATTTGCTCTCAAAGAAAAAATAGCAGTAACTGATTTTTCCATTAGAAGAAACTAATAAATGAAAATTGTCTTCTGATCATTCTTGCCATACTTTCTGACTCTGTGCATGAATTTATATAATTATATAGCTTCAGATTATTAATAAAAAACATATTTTAAATGAATTCCTGTTATGGCTTCATGCTGGTGGAAAATTGTGATTCTTCTTGAGATCAAAAAATATTTCAAAACACTTATATTTTAAACGTCTTTAATTTCACTCTACATAACTTCCTAATTGCATTGCAGAAGCTGTAATTCCATTTGATTTCACTTCAGTATTTGCATTAGGTAGTCTGTGGCACTCTGAGATCAGAAAAAAAGACAATCTGCTGTTAAAATCTAGATATGACTTCTAAATATTTACATACTAAGAGAAGTTTAAAGACCAGACCCAATGAAAACAAGATTGGAGATGGTAAGCAAATGGATTCTCTATATCCCTAATTGGGTAAAGCAGCACATGTAACTAGAACAGGGAGATTTTTATATTCAACCCATAATTGTGATTGAATTGGTTAATTTAAGATGGGAGAGAAAGTCTCTCTCTCTCCTCTCTCTCTCTCTCTCTCTCTCTCTCTCTCTGTGTGTGTGTGTGTGTGTGTGTGTGTGTGTGTACATACACTAGCTTCAGGTCAGAACACAAAGTCATGGAGCAAGCACATTTGCCATATAACTATATCTCTTAGTACTTACTAGAATCACATAGAAAGGAGTTGTGGCTCAAAGGTGTCCACAATACCAGGAATCAAAGCCTGTCTACACACATGACTCAACTCCCAATACAGATAAATAGTCAAGTACCAAAATGTTAAGAGAAGAGTTGGAAAGTTTGCTGTATCTACATGGCTTCAGCATCTATGGCCAGCCCTATACATTTACCCAGAGCCAAGTAAAATTTACCCAGGATTCAAACCATTAAGGCTCATGAGAGGTTAAGTAGAGATAGACAATGGCCTATGGGATACAGAAGCTAAATGCACGGCCTTCGGGAGAATGAAAGTTTTAGCAGTAGATCATTGACTGGAGTTGTTGGAACAACCACCTACAGTACATCCCATAAGCAGAACAGCAGACTGAGTGTCTCAGACAAGGAGTAATTGGGTACTCTGTGTTTGTGCATGGTTTGCCCAGAATGCTTTTTAAAAAAAATTCTTCAGGTCTCCATTTAAGTGGACTCCAAGTATTCATAGGCTTTTTAAAAAGTGCCCCTGTGACTGTACAGAGCTTCCAGAGTGGACATACGACCACAGCATAATTTTTTCAAACTATGGTCAAAAATACTGGTGAGCACACAAAAAGGTAGGTTAGTTTTTAAACAAAATAAATTTGTCCCAATTTTCAAGGAGGTGTAATGTATTAATGACTTAATATTTACTAACTTACAACACAGTAGATTTGTTTCAACCTGTGTTTAATGTTAAAATTTGATTATATGAAAATCTAGTAAGAAATAATGTGAGATGGAGTTCCAGATGTATATTTATTGATTTTCAATTATTTCATTACTTAGTATGCCATGTGACAAAGAACTTCCTAATGTTTTTGTTATTAGCTACAGCAACAAGTTTAGGAATCATGTTTAGCATCCCTAGGGACAGCCTGAAAAGATGAGCTTTAAGAAAAAGAGGCAACTGTGTGATAATGGGAGAACACTTGGCTACATATGAAACATAAGTAAGAATGTCTCAAGACCAACTCTCAAGACAATTACTAACAACATGTTAAAACACAGTGGCTGTGAAGATGGCACAGTTAGCAAACCTATGCCACATAAGCCTGAGAACCTGAGTTCAGATCTCAAGCACCCACATAAAAGGCAAATGCAGCAGTGACTATTTGTGACTATGTTTGAAACTAGGAATATAGAAACCGTGAATCACCGAAGTCCATGGGCATGCCAGCCTAGGAGAAGCAATGAGCTCCTGGTCAGTGAGAGACACTTGTTCCAAAAAGGAAAGTGAAAAGTGATCAAGGGAGACAACTGACATCAATGTAGACATTTGCATGAATATACACACATGTGCATGAAACCCCAATAGCACATGTGTAGACACGTGTGTACATGTGCACATATGTGTGCATACACACTCATGCATAAATGCACAGGTACAGGGGACAATTACTTCTTTACCCTTCTAAAGAGAATATTCTTTTAGGTACTAAATAGTGTACTTGATTTATTAATAACTCATTAAGGACTTCTCATTATGAGATAATCCAGAAAGACAATAGGTTTATGTTACTGGATGATTTTAACTGATAAAACACTTGATTTATGCATGGACACACATATGGAACTCAATCTGTTTCTGTACTTACTATCTTGAAGTGAATTACAGAATATACCATTTCTATAAGCATAATACCTAAGTAACAGTTTCTTTTTTACTCTCATGGTGTGTGTAGCTGATGAAAAATGTCATTCTTACTGATAAAAATAATTCAGGTGGAAAACATGTACAAAGAACAGTAGCTTCATGAGGGCGAGAAAGGATGTGCCGAGGAACACACGGATCACACATGCCACTGCAAAGTCTCCTCTCTTTTGTACCATGGGAATGTCAACCTGCTTCTTGTGGTCATAGGTGATGACTATCACTGGTAAGTATGGAAGTTTTTGTTCTAGAGAATAGCAGACAAGAGATTACTCTCTTCTCTTTTGAGGGAATAAAAAAAAAATCAGAGGCCTGCTGTACTGAAATTTCAAGTGGAACATTTGGTTGTCTTAGCGCTGGATGCTTTACTAAGAGAGTGCCTTTCAATGGTGAACAGCTTTTGCCCATCAACTGATTATTACCAAGTGCCTGCATTCCAGAGATACAAAGGCCTTTTAACTTCCAGATACATATGGAATCTTTCAGAAAAATAATATTGTAATATTTTTCTGTCACTTTCCCATGTCTTTTTAATGTCTAGTGCTTTTTTTGTTTCTTAGTTCTCAATTTAAATTGAAATTACATTTCAATTTTAATACAATAACTGGCTGGGGATGTAGTTTAACTGTAGAGTATATATCTAGTAAACATGAGACCCTAGGCTTGATACCCAGAAACTGCACCTCCCCACAGACAGATAGACAGATGATTGACAGACAGATTAATAGATGATAGATTGATGTGCAGATAGACGGATAATAGATAAGAGGGATTTATGATTCATAGATTATTAGATAATAGATGATAAACATATAACCGAGAGAAAGATCAAAGAACATTGGTGGCTAGGTTATTTAAGTCACATAGTTCAAATTATATGTTAACTAGTTTCACAAATGTAGATGATTCTATACAGATCAACTTCATGAATGCACATTTTCCTATTGATAAAGTGTGAATTTTGATGAATTACAATAAAATTATTGACTAAATGACTATGTTAAAGTTTGTGTTAAAAAGCAAATGTTCAAGAATTTAACAATTCTTCATTAATGCATGGGTTCCTTGCGACCATTCACCTTAAACTTCCCTTAGTTCTAAGGAAATTCCCTTTCCAGGTTTCCTTCTGAACTTCCCTGAGGTCCAATGACACCAGGCCATCTTTCAGTGGCTTCCAGCCTCAGCTAGTTCCCAATTGAAACCAAGTGTAAACTCCTTACCTGGGCCACTCTCTTATAGAGACTCCCTTCCCACATTTCCTCTGATGTTGAATTTGCTAATTTGAGTTTCAAGTTACAGAGAATTATCTCTGAAAGAAATGATGGAGTAGAAACCAAGGACCACAGCTTTCTAGTCCAAAAAGGCACACAGGATCACTGGTACTCAAATTTGTTTAATAAAATGCTGATTGGCCAATAGCTAGGCAGGAAGTATAGTGGGGCAACCAAACTGAGAATACTGAGAAGAAGGGCAGAGTGCATCATCAGTCAGACACAGAGGAAACAAGATAAAAATGGCATATTGAGAAAAAGTACCAAGCCACATGGCTAAACATAGATAAGAATTATGGGTTAATTTGCATATAAGAGCTAGGCAGTAATAACGGAGTTACCAAACATTTATAATTAATACTCAGTGGTAATTTGGGAAGTAGTTGCCAGGCATTTGGGAGTTTCTGGGGGAACAGAAACTTCTACCAACAGCTGATTTTACGTAGCAGATTTTAATAGTTCATTTCTCTTCTAGATGGTAAATATTTTATTGTCTTTAGCAGGATACCAAGGTGATGTCTGAAAGCTATGCTTCCTTTTAGAGTGTTTGGATATTTAACCATCCAGTTGCCTAGTGAAAAATCTTAGCTCAACATGGTGGTTGTACATGCTTTAGTCTCAACTCCTTGTGGGCCAATCAGTGGTACCACACACTGGGTTCCAGAGCAGCCTGGGCTACATCTTGAGAGCCCTTAGTCATCAGATGTGGTAGTGCATGCCTTTAATCTCAGCACTTGAGGCAGAAGCAGAAGATCTCTATGACTTCAAGACCAGTCTAATCTACAAAATGAGTTTCAGGCCAACCAGGGCTATACAGTAAGATTCTGTCTCAACAACTACAAGCAAACTAACAGTAAAGAGCCCCTTAGACCAGCTTAAAGCTGAAAAATTGAAACAGTGACATGAATAACTAACTTATATAGTTAGATTTTGCCATTCATTCATTTGCATGCATATGTATTTATGTACGTTTCTTTGTTATAAATTATAAGTCCTGAGTCATCTTCCTTGTATTGTAGTAGTATATAAGACAACCTTGCTTATCTTTAAGCATATGTTTTAAATTGCCATTTCTGGGCTGGGAATTGTCAGGCACTTACTTGCCCAGCACACAGGAGGCTCTGAGCTCAATCTTTAGTACTTCGAAGAAAATAAATAAAATGAAATAAATTGAGTTGCCATTTCAAAATATGACAATGATGTTAAAGAACTAACCTCTTTTAAACTCACAGAGTGCCTTGAAATTTTTCTTCAACAGCTAGAATATGCACATTTAGGACTACTAAACAATACTAAGTAACATGTGCCAATTTTGCCTGCACTGGGGAAACTATATTCATAGGAAATACAGTTTTAACTACCCATGAAAAAAAGATTAATTTCTTCATGGGAAAATAGGAAGAAGATGATGAGACAGAGCGCACACACAAATGAGGCAGAAAGCTGTATTCCACCTGCCTTCCTAGCATCTGAGACGGGGAGGGATGGCATCCCTCAAACAATGAGAGTTTTTCTAAGAATGTCAGTGATCTCAGATGCCCCTCACCAGTTTAGACTGCTTCCTTCTAGATAAACACAAAAGGTCAGGCTGTGGAATGAACATGTTGAGCAGGGGGAAACCTGCATAAATCCCAAGGTAAAATCAGCCCAAATGGCCACCTAATTAAAAAATGAGTGTCTTAATACTCATCTCCAGTCATCATCTTTGCATAAATTCCATAAAAGCATGAGTTGTGACCAATAGAAGTACAAGGTGGGCATGGAGAAAACAGTAGCTGTAGTTTGGCAAATTACCCTAGGTCCATCCGATACTTTCTGTGGGAAAGTAATAAGCTCTAAAGCAAGGGTCTTGAAATCATCAGCTCAAATGGCACTCAGAAATCAGTTTGCCTGTGAAAGATCAGTGTTGCTTCAACAGCATTACTGTATGTTGCCAAATTGTCAATCAGAACTGGCATGGTCCACACGCCAATGTGTCAGTTTCTAACTGGCAAGTGCTCTGCTATTTACACAGGACTTTATTGGTGAATTTGCACACACATCTACTGTGACCAAAGGGCCTAACACTGATCAAGGAGTGAAGACACAGCCACTGCCAAGACATTTCCAACTCCAATCTGTACAATAATAGGAGGTTTTCAACCCAATTCAAACTCTTTGAAGACTGTAAGGTGAAGTGTTGTCTCCGTTCTTTGAAGACTCACTTAAAAGAAAAAGATATCCTTGGCTCGGGTTTTATTTTCCTGTACTAAAACCAAAGTAAATTGTTATTTTAGCAATGATACTCCAATCAAATACATGTCGAAGAGTTCCTGTTACATGCTCTCTGAACCATTGTTTGCAAACGGCTGCACCGTGGATCACTGCACACCTGCAGATGCTGTTTAAGAAGATGCATGGGGACTTATAGGTAGGGACACAATACCTTGCTACCCTCGGTTTTGTGAAGAGGAACCGAGTCATCACAACAGCTGGAGTGAGCAGCAGGCTGCAGACCTTTGGCCCTGCGAACATATTCTAGGCCACTATCAACAAACTGTCCTCCCTCTGTGAACAGTTTGTAAGAAGCAAGTCAACTTCCTTCGCCCATGCTCGGGTTGTTATGATATTCAGCTAAAGGTGCTTTTGTTCTGAGCTATGCTTATGTAATTTTAATTTTATATAAAAATTTCAATTGAGAATAAAAGCTCAAAGATAATAGCCAACACGCAAACATTTAAAATGGATTTATCATTCTTTTGTTTCAGAGAATACGGAACTTCTGGAAGGAGGAGTTTTTTGTCAGCTACTTCAATAATTAATTCTGAAGCTCTATGGGAATTACCTGAGGTTTATTAAGGTGTACCTGATAGCATATAACTTAAGTTTTCACCGTACACACACATACACACACACACTTACACGCTTAGTCCATGTTCAACACAATCTTCAACATTAGGAGTGACCAGTTAAACACCCATTTTATGAACCTAGTCTTCTTTATCAAATACCTAATGCACCTCTGATTTTCAGGAATCAAAATTTTAGACATGCGTAACTCCAGTTGCAAGATGAAAGAGTCAAATATCCATCAGTGTATGAGGCTCTTACCGACCAAAGCCCTAATTATTGTATTGATATTCTTCCCTACAGTCAGTTTCTTGCTCATAGACCAAAGGGCCATCTACATAACTATTTAGTTCAATTTTATAAGCTATTTATCAGGGCAGGGGGAGACGGCTCAGTTCATAACGTGCTTGTCATGTGAGTAGTGAGAACTCAGTTCATTTCCTAGGACTCAAGTAAAGAGCCACTTATGTGCACTTTGGAGGACAAACATGGAGATCACCAGAGCCTAACTTGTGAATATGAGGTCAATAAAAGACATTGTCTCAAAAAAAAAAAAGTAAATAGTGACAGTACCTGAGTAGGAGTGACACCCAAGTTGCCCTCTGGCTTCTATAGACACATGCACACACACACACATTCATACATACCACATACACACATGTATTCACACAGGCATATACATTTATATATGTATATATATACGCACTACATATATATACAACATACACACATATAAATACAACACACACAAGTCAATATATCAAACAAGAAATATAACTACTTTTCAGGTTTTTATCTTTAATTTAAAATCCCTGATTTAAATTTTTTTTTAAATTGTTAAACATCCCAGCAATTTGTGTAGATAGACAGTCAGGCAGATTTATTTCCTTAGCTGTTATGTAATTGTTGTCTCCATTACATACACATTTCACACTTAGCGTTTTGAAACAAAGCTTACATAATGCTGCTTTTGACCTTTTAAAGCATGGGCATAAACACAGAAATTGTGATGCACCCAGAGAAAGCACTGAATGTGTTCTAAAACACTTAAAAGTCACTGCTACCATCATGACTTGTCATGTACATTGTCTCAATCCTTTTTTAATATAATGGTAAGTTTGCCAATGACAGGAAAAGAATAGAGTTATATATACATTAAAGCCCTCAAAACTGGAATTTATTTCAAATGGCTAGGAAAAATGCAATGATGTTGAGAATGCCTTGTGTACATCTTCCAGTGATTTAAAACCTGCTGATGCCTCAAAGAAATATTTAGAGCAATATTGTGCTTGGAGGGGGTTTTATTTTATTTTTCATTTCACACTGCATCCATCTGGAACAAATCTCCCTGGGTGTGTTACATCTTGAAAACACTATGAAAAACATTCATTAGACCTGCCCCCACCAACCCCAGATCACATAACCATGGCTGCCCAGCATATTGTGACCCTGATCAAGGGGGCCACTGCTGAGGTGAGGAGAGTTGTTTCAGGTGTGGCTTCTGGCATTGCAGCACTAGGAAAGGAGAATATCTGAATGAGCTTAGCTGTCCCTCCGGCCTCCCAATATACCTAAGCAGTGTGCCAGGACAGGATGTGGCTGTTCATCTCAAAGGAAAACTGGTGCTGTTGGTGTCCTTAAGCGGATACTCACAGTGTTCAAAAGAGTCAAAGAAGGAACTTCCAATCTCATGATTAATAAGTAAACAAATACAAAACTTATTCTAGTTTTTTTCCCAGTCAAAGTTAACCTTAATTGGATACCTAAAATTTTATCACCAAATCCTTTTTTAAATAAAAAGAAGTATAACTTAAATCATTCACAATCCTTGAGCATTACCATCCAGAAGATAACTAGACTGCATTTCTTTGGGTATTGTTTAAATATGTCTATCTTGAATGAAATTGCATTATATATCAATTTTCAAAAGTTGAGCCAAGACTTAACCGTATGGATAAAAGAGTACTGAGGACCCCTGATCTCACCTTTGTTCATGGGTGCTAGTAAAATTCTTTCTTGGGTCTGCTGTGGGAGAGACAGCCTAATTTACACAGCCTTGGCATCACCTATTAGAGTCTCATAGTCCCTACATCACCTCAGTTGTTCTGGTTTCTCCAAAGTATTCCTCCTGAAATTGTCAGGGTTCCTCACGCTGTTAAAACAAGGCTGCCATTAGCTTATGCAGGGGTTCTATGTGAGGAACACACACACCTTCAAGCCTATTCCTTTGGGGCAAGTACAAACAGGACACCCTGAACTCAGGTAGCCATGTCTAAATCCCTTAACTTATAGTCTTGGCTACTAGGCTCTTCCTCTCCCTGGCAGGACTTCACACAGGGCTGTGAAAGCCACAGTCCTTGTCTATCCTGTTCCACAGCTGTCTATGTAACCTGCCACCCATGGCCAACTTAGCAAGGGGCGTTCTTATATTTAGGCGAATTTAAGAGAACTTGGCTGATGTGAAGGAAATCCAGTCCCCCTTTCTATATAAACTGTAAGCACAGGCTGGGAAAAGGTATAAATTGGATTTTCTCTTTTATTCAAACTAAAAAGTTTTTTCAGGTACAGCCAAAAGAATGGCTGCAGTACCAGCCTTTAGAGAGATTTCAAGTTACTATTTTTAAATAAACCCTCTTTCCTACAGTAGGACCCCTTAAGTCAAGGCTGTTAGCAAGATGCTATTTTACATTCATACTAATAGGGTTTGGGGGGTTTTTTTTGGCCATTTTCCCCTTCTGATTGTATAACCAATCTATTTGAAAACACAGTCCAGGACCAAAAGTACCTTGAGAATTTTAATTAAGCCCAATATTCCTGTTGTTTGTAAATACATAAATATGTAGATTCCTTTTACAGATAAAAGTTCTAATGAATTTCAAAGGAGAAACTTTATAATGTGTTTTTTTGGTATATTAATAACTCATTGAGTACTCTAAATGAGTCTCTATAGAATTAGATCAACAACAACTGTAATAAATAAGTGTTAAGTCATTATCATTAAAATTAAGACAAAGATGTAGAAATCATATAAGGAGCCCCTTTCTTCATTTCCAGAGTGAGGCACTCTATTCTGAAGAAGTATGTCTGCCCCATTTGGGGAAACAGAGAACCAATACTTTCAAAAGTCAAAACACATTATACTAAAGTAACTTTAGGGTATCTATATAATATTAAAATGAACTTTTAAATATTAAAAAAGTAGAGTTAAAATTATGGTTTATCTATTTAATGCAATGTTATATAGTCACTAATAACCAGCACTGCTTAAAATAGTTAATGTTTACATAATCTAATGCACAATACAATTTAGAGATATTATTGCAACTTTTTAAAGGACATGTAGCCTATACTAATAAATACTGCATGGCATTATTATGGTTACACCTGATGGGGATTAGTGGCTTTAGTCATTTCTGAACTTTTCTGTATCATCTAATGTATCAACTATCTACATATTTTATGTTAGTATTTTTTTCAAAAGTAACATTTATTTTTCTTTGAACTTCAAAAAAATTACTCTGATGAAGATGTTTAGTGAAATTAATTTAAAAATATTGGAGCATTTATTTTAGAAATTGAATGAATTTTTTGAGAGAAAGAAAACAAATTGACACCAAAAATAATAAGATTAGGGGCATTTCATATAGAAGGCAGAAGACAGATAATTAAGATTCCAACAAACCAACCACATGTCCATCAACAACTAAAAATGTTTATAAATTAATCTTCAAATTTTATGAGAAGAGAACAAATAAAAATAACTTTTGTGGCGAACAACTCTAGGCCATTTTGAAAGTTTGATTTCCAGAAATCCTACTCATGAAGTTTTAAAATTAGTGAGATTATTTGTAACTAATATTATTTTCAGAACTGAGCAGCACTTCATGTGAGTTACCTGTGCTAAATGAACAGTTGTATAATACAGGGAGGGAAAATATTATTCTTCTTGCAACTGTGCGTGTTGCCTTCCATCTGAGAGCCAATGAATTAGTACCTTAGTAATGTGACATTGTCATCTTGAGTCTGGGCCTCATATCTGAACCAGCAACTTATATGAAATTTTGTACACAATCTGGTTTGAACACGAAATAAACACCTACCTTTTCAGGATCCAGTCCTCAAACCTACCTTTTTATAGAAGCAACATTTCAAGAAATAATAAAATCAAACATGTCAGTAGAAAAAATGCATCAAGGAGAACAGGACTTAATGGAAGAAAAGATTAATATCACGATGAGCTGTAACTTAGAATTATTCTCGGGTTGTCATAAGTGTTTGATGTTTAACCTTTATACATTTTTAATTCAAGAGCCTCAGCCACACTCACTTTATATTTCCTTTTAAGCCCTAAACACTGTCAAAGTAAAATTCAAACTTAACCAATATCTAATTATTAAATAGTTCTCGAAGACATTTGTAAATTAAAGCAATCATAGATTTAAAAAATGCATTTATAAAATAAAGTAGCCAAAAGCAATCAAGTTTGGACAACAAAAACAAATTCTCAAAATAACCAAATACATTTCATTCTATGTACAAATATCACGAATAATAACAAAGTTAATTCTAGGTCATATTTGCTTCCTTAGTTTAAGTCATGTTAACATTTATTTTGAAAATTGCCACATCTAAGTAGAGAAAATTGAGCAAGAGGTCACTTAAAGCATGCCAAATAAAATATAAAGTGGGAACCATATACAATCATTCTAGTGATCAGTTCAGACTGAGCTGATCCACCTTGGGACTTCTTGTCCTTTTTGGGAAGAAGATTGGGGAATGGGGAAGAGGGCGTCTGAAGGCTGACTGGAAAGGATTGGGAGGGGCAGCAAAGGGATACATGGATAAAAAAGACTTTATTTTATAAATAAAATTTAAAAAACATAAAATTTTAACTTTGTTAGCTTTTAATTTTAACTCTGTATAAGTAAGAAAGTTTTAATAGTCAAGTATTATAATCCAGTTTCTCTATTGCACTCCATGATAAGTGATTTCACATTCTTTCATAAGTAAGAAATTTGAGAAAAAATAGTAGCTCACTGCTAATGCACTAACAGAGACAATAAACCCACTCTTTGCTCCAATCAGTTGGAATCAAAGCTCTCCACCACAATGTTGTACATTGAATATGTCAGTTACTTCACATCTATATTTAAGAGACATTTTCAAACTTTGGAGCTATGGTTAAGCTTAATTTCTTCCCATGTACTAAGATTACTAAATATTTCAGGATATATCTTTCTTTTCCAAGAAACTGACAGTTTATAAACAATTGCCCCAATTACCATATCACTGTATTTAATAAACACGCTTTAAGTATGCACCTTTCTCATCACTAAAACACAACCTCAGGGTTCACTATACTGACATCTCCCCAGGGTGATCAGCGATCCGACACAAAGAACTTTATAGGAAACTCTCACAATTCAACCTAGTTTAATAGATAGAATCCTCCTTTTCAACTTCCTTCCAAAGTTTTCTAACAGATCTCCATCAAGGATTAAGCCAGGAGGAACACTTTAGCATCCTGAATTGGAAACGCTCCTTTGATCTCCTACACAACTGTAACAGCTGCATTTCTGTACACTTAAGAGAAACACGAAACTCACCAGATTTGATTGTTTGTTTTTCATTTGGGCAGTCTTCAAACAGATGAGCCTCAGTGACTCCAGCTGTCTCCTCACTCCATTCTGCCAAAACCCGGAAGGTGTGACAGGTGCAAGAGAGAGCAGCAGCCAGCCGCGCTGCCCTGGAGGACTGGGGGGGAGGCCGGCCAGCTCAGGGCAGTGCAGAACAGGGAGGGGAGCCGGCTACAGGTTGCAGTGATTGGCTTCAGCAGCTGTTTCCTAGCTTTGCCTCCAGTAGGTGGTAAGTTTGCAGATGAAGGCTAACTCTGTGCTCCTCTGGATGACTCGGAGGGAGCCCTGATGCCCCAATGTCAACTGAAAGGGGGGCAGAAATACCAGTAGGTAATGAAATCTTTCATCTGGTCACATCAGCTACAATGTAAAGCAAAAGAGTCCATGTCTTTATGTCCTTCTTTTTTCCTTGGTTTTCTTACTGGATAATTACCAACTTTACCCTACTCTGTCTGTGAAGCACATTGATTATTAATACTTGCATGAAACATTTCCTGACCCAGGTTCTATTTATAGTCAAAGTCTCCTTTGTTTACAGCGCCCTTGTGGGATCAGGAGGGAAGCTACCATTTACCCTGCGCAGCATGGGGCTTGCCTCTCCAAGGCTTATTACTTGCAATAAATATGAAATAACATGTTCCCAATGGTCATACGAGATTGGTGGCTCCATTGTCTTTTCCTCCCTTGTTCACCCACAATTGGGCAGGGCAGTTAAGGTGAAGCAGGTGTAGAGCTGCTTCTGGTGGTGATGAGCAGGTGCCCCCTCTGATGTGGTATTCTCACCTGGGAAATGTGCTGGTCCTCTCTGGGGATACCCAGGTTTTCTGTTTTCTCCACACCATGTAGAGCTCTAGAAATAGTCAGGAACCCAGGCTACCTACCTTTCACCTTCCTAAAAGTGGTAAAGGATGTAAAATACCAATTTCTTTTTTTTCTGACCTTAGTCATGTTTTTCTTTTGTGTTTTACAATAAAATTGACACTGGGTAATAAAAGGCTTTCTTAAGCACTTCCCTCAACTGGTTCATACACTCCAGATTCTTCACTCTGAACCTGAGAATGTTGATTTTACCAATTTTTAAAATGTTTGGAGAATTATGCAATAGTGACAAAAATAAGTAAATTAATGAATTAAATGTCTGACCACTTAAAAGAACATGCTAGTAACACACAATATATTTGATGTGGTTCAATGTCCCTCAGCACTGGTGTACACATTCACCAGGAAGTGCCCGCAGTAAGACCTTAAAGAAGTTCTCACTTCCCATTTCAGGCCCCAGAGAAGCACTGTGATTTATTTGATATCCCAAAATTCATTTCCTGGTGCACAGGCAAGGCCTCAGCTTTCCTATTGTCTAGAGCTGCATTCTTTGATAATGCCTTTCTACTATGTGTCATTATGTTTGTTTTATATTGCTACATAATTCATCCTCAGGTGCCCAATGTCTTAAAACAACATCCTCTCTCCCACTTCCAGAAGCCAGGATCCCAGTATGGCCAATGCCCTAATTACCATCCCTTTGAGGAGCTCAGGTTTCTTTTCATAAATCCATATGGCTACTTGCAGGATTTCACTCTTGGAATGTGGAACTGGGGTCACTGGTTTTCTTGTTTATTGTCAGTCAGCCAGCAACCATTCTCAGACAGGAGGACCTTAGACAATTCCTCACCATGTGGTTCTGTCTTATCATGGAGGCTTGCTCTCTCACAAAGGCAGAGCAATGTACACACACTGCTAAAAGAGTCTTATCTAACATACTTACTCCTGTGTCATCATCACATTGTCTAGGCCTCCGTCTAAAAAGCTTTGCCAGAATTCTGGTGGGTAAGATTGTCTAAGACTTTAAGTACAATATAATGAAGGAAAAGTATGGGCTGTAACAGCATATCCCTTCTTAACAGCAAATGCTAAAATATGAACTGTATCAGTCCTTTCTGTTTAGCAGTTGTATAGGTTTTTTTTCTCTTTTTTTATTACCCAGAAACTGTGAGACAATTTTATTAGTGTTGCTCTGCTCACTTGTTTATCATTCAGAACAAAAAAACTTTGGCTATGGTCTAGCCTAGGTCCAAGGCTGCCTTGCCTAAAACACAAGGCAGTTCCCCAATCCAACTCCTCTTTTAATGCCACACAAGAGAAGTACCCAGATGCCTTCCAAAATGGATCACGGTGGCTTTTGACCATGACTCAGCTGTTCACCACTGTGTAATATTAGATGAACTGATAGAAGAACCTATCTATAGACACACACAGGGTCTCAGGCAGAATTTCATAAAGCCTTCTCCCTCAGGAAAGCATTTAGCTTTAGTGCGTGAGATTAATTGACATTTTTAACTTCAATAAATGGAAGTCTATAAATAATATTTACACTATTTTTTTAACCAGTGTTAATCTCTTTGAGCCCTGACTGTCATATTTGTGTTGTGGGGAAATTGGAAGTCTTTAGTTGATAAAATATTTGGCAGTTCATATGCAACTCTTTTTCTCTCTTCATGGTCTCTCTATATGACCTTGGGCTGCCTGTAGGCCAGCTCTAAGATCTGGGTTATAATCATTGTCTTGTATTTCAAGGTAAGACATGCCGAACATTTTCACTTTAAACAGAACTTCTTCAATATAAAAATTATTTTTACATAAGTAGGGGAATATATTTTAATTAAAATGTTCTTCCTTGCCTATCTTGACCGACCTCCCTTTTTTAAAATTTTGTTATTTTTTTATTGAAATTATTTTTTCATACATCATATTTTCCTATAGTTTCCTTCCCCTTATTCCTCCCAGTTCCTCCCACCTCCCCTCCAGATCCATTCCATAGTGTCTGAGTCATTTTGGGGGGATAACTGGCAATGGGGCTGTGGGTGGATCTGGACCATGGGGCTAGGCCGGGCCAGAAATACATATTACATTGACTTAACATTACTAAACACAGAATGGTGTTGCCTTTGCTTTCTGTTGGCCATCTATCTACTGCTGTGCATGGGGCCTGCCCTTAAGAGAGGTTTCTTTTCCCAGTGAGACTCCTTTGGAGAAAATTAACATTTTATTTTCAAGTGGCCATCAGTTGGAACTGTCTTCTAGGTGAAGAGAGAGGGCATGTGTCTATACCAGACTTTTTCTTTGCCTCCTACATCATGACGCAGAGACCAGAGACTTATTACATTTAAATGCTCGGCCTTAGCTCAGCTCTTTTCTAGCCAGCTCTTTGAACTTGAACCTGTGTCTCTTTATCTACCTTTAGCCTCAGGGTTCTACTTTGCTTCCCTTCTGTAGATCTGCCTTTCTCTGCTTCTCACATCTGCCTGGCTTCTTGCCTGGAGCATGTCTCTTGGTCTCCCTTCCTTCTTTTCTTCTCTCTCCAGCTAAGATTTCCCCTCCTATTTATTCTCTCTGCCTGGCAGCTCCACCTAGCCCACTTCTGCAAGCAACTGGCCACTCAGCTTTTTATTAGACCAATCAGGTGTCTTAGGCAGACAAGGTGAAACAAATGCAACAACTTATATAATCATACAAATGCAGCATAAGCAAATGCAGCACAACCTTACACAGTTGAAGTAATACTCCCCAGCATGAACAAATGTAGCACAACTTTTCCTAGTTAAAATAATATTCCACAACATGTGTTCACTTCTCTCAGCTTAAGACTCACCTCTCTACTTGAACTTGCTCTTTCTCTACCTCCATAGCTAAACCAGGGCCACAAGGGTAATTCACTGAATAAGAGGAGTACAGAAACTCCCCCATAATCAAGGGAAAAAAAAACACTTCAAAGCCAAAATTCTCTGTTATCCAGGGGAATCCAAAAGGTAAGAGGACCCTGAGCAGTGAGATTCCATAAATGATGTCCTAAAGGATGCTTCAAGAGGGTTAGCTGACTATCTGTGCTGCTTCCATAACTGTCTTCCTCAATTGTACAAACCTCCTAGGAGGGAAGAATTGCTTTCACACAACCACTGGAGGTCCAAGACCTACTCACACACACACACACACACACACACACACACACACCAGACCCTCATTTCTCAGCACCTTGATGGAATAACAGAGTCAGCTGTGTCTAGCTTTGTCCAAAGTGTCCTGGGAAGAGTCTAAGATGCCCAGGGCAATTCAAGCTGTCTGTAAAAGACCAGGATGCTGAGATGATAGACAGCCCCGGATACATTGACCTTAGGAGCCTCAAAGACACATTCCAGAATGGTGCTGAGACAGCAGCTAAGGCTCCTTCCTAAAGGCCAAAAAAATATGTGAACCTCCAAAACCAGATTTGAGATAACAGCCACCTACAGTATAAGACTCTTCAGGTCAAAGGCATGGCAAGACTTTGTTATATCAGGAGTACCAACTGATGTCAAGTAACCATGCAAGTACCAACTGAAAAGCTCCCATGATTAGGGATGAAAAATGGGACCCAAGTGTCTAAAGACAGCAATATAAGTACAGCACCCCTCCTCATATCAACAGAAATGTCAACCATATCAACATGTCTGTCCTCTCCATTAAAAAGAACCATTCTCTTCTCTTTTAAAGAGACTTGTTACACAAGGTTTCTAACCCCGTCTGGGCCAGAGATTTGATCCACTCGTGGCCACTCCCCCCTCCCCCCCCCCGCGCAAAAAAAATGACTCAGGCGCTTATATTAATTTCATCCTGTTTGGCCTATGTCTCAGCCACATTGAGCTTTTTCATCTTAATTCAACCTATTTCCATTAATCTGTCTGGCCAAATGGCCCAGCCCATGGCTCACCTGTATTCCTACATGCTTCTTCTTTGGAGGCTAGATCAATTCTGTCTGATTCTACCCTCCTCCTACCTGAACCTCAATTTCCCCGCCTACCACTACAGTGCTAGACACAGGCCAAAACTGTTCCTTTATTTACAGAATGATATTCACAGCATACAGATGAACAATCCTACCACAGAGACTGATAACATGGAAGTTTAAGTTGGAAACTGGAAACTTCTCACCATCCTACTTGAAAAGATAAACAATGCATAATCATACACCATAACGTTCTACTTAAGCATATAAGACATGATGTGAATATATGGATTATATTCAACAGGTTTCCTGTTCAGGTACCATTTCTTACTGTGGTATCTTTCAGAAATGTATGAAAATTGGTTGCATCTTCAGTAGAAGCATCCACTTTATGTTACTGAAGTAAGACATGTGCTTCTCCTTGTTGGTGTGATTCCTAAACAGATGACTACACATTAAATACCCATAGATGTAAAATGAATGTGTGTGTGTGTGTGTGTGTGCCTATATGCCAAGCTCTTGAGTACATCTTGGACCTCTAAGTGTTTATGTGAAAGCAATTCTTCCATCCTTGGAGGTTTTTACAACAGAGGAAGACAGTTATTGAAGTTCTGTGGTTCGGTGCAGTGTTTAATAATGGGAGGTCAGTTTATAGAGTGTAGCGGCCACCAAACAAGTTTTAGGAACATTGGAAACGTTCATGAAGTAAATGAGCCTTCAGCTAAGCTCTGGAGGAAAAATTCAGTATCTCAGATGGCTTCCAGTGTTCATGGTGATGGGTTGAATTGTGACCCCCACAAAAAGATATGTTGAAATCCTAATACCCAGAAAAAGATATGATAAAGACCTAGTTATCTTCAGAGGTTTTGAAGGTAACTTTGCTCAAAAGTTAACTCTTTGCAGATATAATAGAGATGGGGTCTTTAGGGTTGGAACTAATCTGATATGACTGTCAGCTTTATTTTAAAAGGTGGTAATTTGAACACAAATACATTCATGCACATTGAAAGAACATCCAGTGACAGAAAATGCAACCTGGCATGTCCCTTCTACAAACTGAAGAATGCCAGGGTTGCCAGCATATCACCAGGAGCTTAGTGTGGTATAAAAGGGGTTCTTTTTCACAGCCTCCTGAAGAAGCTATTCCTTCCAACATCTTGCTCTTGAAGTTCAAGGCTCCAGAATCAAAACAATAACTTGACTGTAAAACTCTTCACTTTGCAGCACTTCCTTTTGGTAATTGCCTTCCCTGGGGATGACTTGTTTATGACTAATAGACAGGAGTAAAAGTGAAGGACAGGCTCCTGGTTTCAGTGTCTCTTTAGTTTTCATATTGTAGGGAGCCAGCCAACATGACCCAGTGCTACCCTGTGGTGATATTTATATATCCTCTAAGAAATAAAGCTTGCCTGAAGATCAGAAGATAAAGCCAACCATAGAGTTAGCCATAGAGGTCAGACAGTGGTACCACACACCTGTAATCTTAGCATTTGAGATCCCATCCATGCCTCTGCTCCCAGTACTTGGGAAGCACACATGCCTCTAATTCCAGCAATAGGAAGTTTGAGACAGGAAGTGATATGTCTGGGCAGAGAAAGGAATATAAGGTGAGAGGAGATAGGAGTTCTGCCTCTTGAGCTTCCCTTCCTTCATTTCCCTTTTGGCTGAGGACTCAAAGGCATTCAGTCAGAGGATTTGTGGACACAGGATCTACCCGTTTGAAAGATTCAGTAGTTGTGAGAAGTTTCTCTAGTGGCTTGACCCTCTACTTCTCTGATCTTTAAGCATTTACTCTAATATCTGGCTCCAGATTTTTATTATAAGACCAATTATGTTGTGATTATATTATAATCTCAAAAATAAAAATAAGTTTAATAGAAATGAAATATATTAAATAGAAAAATAATTATTAATTAATAGTTACTTCAGAATAGTAAATATTTGAGATTTTCTATTAGAAACATTTCATTAGTAAGAAAATAAAACACAATTTATATCTTCATTTATTCCCATATACATGTCTACTGGATAGAAAGAGCATTGTTAAAAGAAAAAATATAATTCTGAAATGCCGAGTATGTAGTTTTACTTTAACTACTAAACATAGTGATCAGAAGAGATAGAGTACATATGCACTGAGTAGTAGGCTGGATTACATACTTGGATTAATTTTAGTAACAAATATTAACTTATCCATAATATGAATGTGTACCTGTATATAAATCTATATAAAAACTTATACAGATATGAAAATACATAAGTAACTTTCATGTGTATTTGTTGATATTAAGAATGAATGATATAAATAAAAAGCAAGAGAAAATGTTTTATTCAAAAAAAAGACCAATTATGATTCATGCAATAGCCCATAGGGTGCCACAGCAAAGCAACAAGTGACTGGTACCTTTCACTCTAGACAAGCACTGCAGCCCCAGGCAAGGCTGCAGCCCCAGTCAGCTCTTAAGAGACTCTGAGCCAGAGCATGTCTTACCACCCATGTCCATGTCCTTGATCCTCAGAAACATATCATATAGTGTTCTGTACTTCTAAACCACAAAGTATGAGGCAGTTTGTTACACCACAATAGAAAACTGATACAGAATGTTTTCTTCATAATGGCTTAATCATAAGAATTTCTGCTTTTGTTTTCCAGGTTCCATTGTCTACACAACCAGTCTGGCATTTAATCTCTTGTCTTTTAAGCTCAGAAGAGTTTCTGCTTTCAGTCTGCCTGATAATTACACACCGGTGTCATATATTCTAAAGTACATAAATAACAGAGCAACCAACATTGTCTATACACATTTCATGTATATGAGCTTCAAGTAAGCATCTTAATGAACCCTCCAAATAAGAATAAAACAAATCTTTTCTTTCTTGTAGACAGTTGCATGAACTGAAAATAGAATCCTGATTTCTACCTCAACTAGTCAGAAAAATCTTCAAATAACTGCCAACAAGAAAGAGTCACTATTTCTAATATCATACCAACATTTCCAGTTCCTAGATACAAAAATGAAGCCAACATATATTATTTATGTACTGTCACATTATGTATAGCCATTAATAATAACTGACATCTTACCAAGTGAATTCTGAACCCAAAGAGGTATGGAAAAGTTACAGATTAACAACAGTAACTTCTTCATTTAAGAGACTGGTCATTTCTATTCTACTGGCTTTGCCCCAACTTGGAATAGGAATGGGCCTAAAGGCAGTGCATCCTTCCAAGACACCTCGCTTATTTCCAGGCTCTCAAACCCACACACTTTCATTTCTTTTTTTTTATTAACAACTTTTCAACTTATTCAAAGTAATTCAGTTTCAAAACAAGTTACAGCAGTCAGAAAAAAAAACCTGAAAGCTAGGAACCCAAAATGAGTACTACCTGTCTTTATGTTTAACACTGTGGTGACTTTATTCAAAATACAGTTGCACAAAAGTATTAACTTCAAGTCTCTAAAAACTTAACATACTTACTGTATACATACACAGTACAGACAGTGTTAAAACAGAACCTAGAACTTCTATACAATAGAAATCCCATCCTTGCTTATTGTATGAAAATACCACCCACAAAGGTAAATAAGTCTTAATAGCCATCAGAGGCACTATTTGTTGTTTTTAAACCCAAGAACTCTAACTTTGATTGCACAATAGAGTATTGATTTTTTTAAAAGTCAATATATAGATTTCCATTTTAAAAATAAAATTTATTTTGTATCTGGCATAGTGTACCAAGAGAATTCTTAGGGACAAAAAGCAGATGTTCCAATTATTGAAATGAAGAAAATGTTAGTCCTTTGGAGACCCCAGTAGCTGTTTCAATCAGATATGCAACTTTGTTAGCTTCTCTACAATTAATTGCATACTTGTTATTTTAAAACACCATGTCAAACATCATAAACTTAAAAAACAAAAATCCTATTATGAATAATTTCTATGTCCCAGTAGAGGCAGAACTTAAGTTAATTTGCTGATATTAACCTAAACAAAACAAAATCCTGAGATGTACAAAACAAAAATTAATGGCCAAAATTTAAAAGAAATTGCCTTGAACATAGAGCCTCTGGGACAAAAAAAAGGGGGGAGGACCCGCCTACTCATGTTTATTTAGTAGCCGTGAGGAAGCACATATGCTTACCCTAAATGTTTTTCTAATAGACATCCACCTGAGATAAGTCCCAGCTTCAATGTTGATTTTCATACAGTTCTCCAACTGCCATTATATTCCAATCAAATACTATATTTGATCACACTTTTAAACTACAGGAAGAATTAAAGGTTCCACTTAGAAATAAAATAAATACTTCACAGTGTTGGTATCCATATCACCTAGGAAAGCAACTTAATACTTCGACTTGAACATATTATTAGTTATCAGCAGGTGATGAGAAAGGAGAATACCACTGCTTTAGCCTAACACAGCTGCACCTGCCACCAGCAGTAAGGGGAGCCTATCTCCTAATGCTCGCTCATCACAGCATCTCAACAAGTACAGCATCTCTTCCACTCCACTTATTTGAAACCCAGGCAGATGGCTGAGTTTCCTAGGTATCCACAAAAACAAAGAGAGGAACAAAGCAATGGAAGGTGACAGTCGAGAAACGGCTGGGAGAGAATGCACACCTGGAACTCAGCAAGCTGCTGGCTTGCAGAAAATCAGGCTCCATAAGAGCCTTGAACTTGTCACTGAACAGAACCCCGAGTCCTCAGCCTGTGCCACTGGAGAGCATCCTATCACTCTGCTCCTACTTTCCAAACTGTGACAGGAAAGTCCTCAGATCCACCCCAGCCTCCAAACTGCCTTCAAGCTATTGATACCTGGGTCACCTCTAAAGAAAAATCAATCAGCTTTATCATTCAAAGACTATTGCCATTTCATATTACAGCTGAGTGCAATTTGTT
The DNA here is from genome assembly GCA_004025045.1 of Sigmodon hispidus. Classification (NCBI taxonomy): domain Eukaryota; kingdom Metazoa; phylum Chordata; class Mammalia; order Rodentia; family Cricetidae; genus Sigmodon; species Sigmodon hispidus. The sequence continues at coordinate 64,403 of PVIH01001154.1, read as the reverse complement.
AATTTATAAATAACTTTAGAACATTATGCATGAAATGCACCAAACTACACCTGTGTAAAAGGAACCATGTTTTAATTATGGGCTAAAACTGTCTAATATGTTAAGCATGAATTAAAAATCCAGAATCTAAATACAGCGCTAGAGAATTTCACAATGGGAAGATGAATGAAAACTCTTTTCTAGGTACATTATAATTAACAGACTAGCAAATCTTAATCAGAATGATAAGGCCAAAATAGTAAAAGCACATTTTCCTATAAAAAGTTACACATCATCTCCTATGAGGACAGCTATCATACATGAAGAAACAAAGACATATGGTCACTGTACTGCACACCCAAAAGCGTCAGGCAACCTCATCCTGGAGGAATCTAGTCCTTGTCTTCCCCTCTATCATCTTCAGCATCTCACTTCCTTTTCTCTCCCCAAAGACCCTCCTCCTCCTCCTTCTCCTCCTCCTCTTCTTCTTCCTCCCCTTCATCAACATAATCATCTTCCTCATCCTGAATTTCCTCCTTTCATTAGGTATGAGAGGCCCACCTCCTCTTCTCCCTCTCCTGCTTCTGAACCTGCCTCATCCTCCTCCTTTTCATATCCTTTAGGTGGACCAGCTTCATCTTCTTCCTCATCTTCCTCGTCTTCATCTCCATCCTCCTCATCCTCCTCTTCTGAGTCCCATACCTCGTTGTCCTCCTGATCAAATCCATCCAGGTATTCGATCTGCTGCAGCAGCTCAAAGATACTTTCTCTGTAATCCTCCAGGTTTGTGATCTCACAGTTAAACAGGTCCAGACTTCTCGGATTTTTAAGATTTGCAGAGCTGCTACTGTGCTGATTTTGTTTCCACTCAGACTAAGGTACCTACGGTTTGGACATTTCTCTGCCAGGACTTCCAAGCCTCCCTTGCCACTAAGTTCCAACTTTCAAAGTTTATTTAAGTTGTGAAGCCGGGCCAAGGAACTTAACTCCACACTGGCCATGCTAAGAATCTCCAGTTCTTTAAAGGTGTCGTTCAGCTCTTCAATTTCCCCAGTGACACACAAGCAATTACCAAGGACTGTCCTTGGCTCTGTTCTTCAACTCCAGGTCAATCTTCTTCTTCATCTCCGTGTCCTCCTCCTTTCCCTCGTCTGCCCTCCCCACTACCCCCGACCCGAAAAAAAACGCTAAAGGTCTGGAGATGAATGATTTTAAAGAGACGCAAAGACGAACGCCCACTACCACCCGGCTGTGGTGGACAGAGAAAAGAATAGCAAATGGACTCCGACGACTAGGAACTAACTCAGCTGCCCCCACCTTCTAGTCTACACGCCTGCACATGCACACACGGGCACGCACACACAGAGAGACACGCACATGCCAGCAGTTCCTTACACTTTCATTTCTCTGCATTTTCTATTGCATTTCACATTCAGGGGCCACATTTAGAACATCTTCCTCAGTCATAGCGAATTAAAAATTCTCATTTTCTAGCAATTTCTGTAAGTAGCTTGTTTTGAAGTCCCATTTCCCTGAAAAGAAAAAATTGAAAATATTTATATTTTGCCCAAAAGATTACAGAACTATTCAATGTACTGAAATATAATTGTTATATACTATTCTAGTTTGTTTTCCTGCTTCTGTGATTAAAAACTGACCAAAACCAATTTAGAAAGGAGAGGGTTTATTTGCCTTCCAGGTTGCTGTTCATCATGGAAGGAAGCCAAAGCAGAAACTTGGAGTTAAGAGCTAAAGCAGAGATCATGGAAAGAATGAGGATTTCTGGCTTGCTTACTAATTTTCTGATGGCCCACCTGTCCCAGGTGGCACTACCCACAGTGGGCTGGGCCTTCCTATATCAATTAGCAATCAAGAAAATACCCCCAGACATGCCAAAACCTGGTGGAGGTAATCCCTTAATGGAGGTTTCCCCTTCCCAAAGGTGTCAAGTTGGCAAGTAATATTATTCATCACACTGATTTAATTCATCTGTTTTTAAATCCTTATTGTATATGTCCATACACATAATACTATGTTTCATAAGAATTTTCATACTATATTCTACCTTGATAATATCCACCCACTTATCTACCATGCCTCTTTCCCTCCCCCACTAGACTCTTTTATTATATTAGTCTTTCTGATCCTGGCTTAATTCATAATGTGATTATTGCCTTTGCATCCATTTTCCTGAGCTTCATTCTTCACTGTGGCAGAAAACAACCACATTGTGTACATATACCACATTCTCTTTGTCCATTACTCTGTTGGTTCTGCAATTTAGCTACATGCCTTCGATAAACATTGCTGGGTAAGTACATCTATGACATGATGGATGCTGGCCCTGGGAGTAACTACACAGACCTGCTATAGCTGAATCTTATGGTAGATTTATTTTCGGGGCTTTATTGCTCTTATAACATTTCTCCCCTCCCCCATTTCTGCAATGCTCCCTGACCCACAGAAGCAAGAACTGTAATTTCTAGTTGGACTGAATGCCTACTCAACAAGAGGGAATTGTGTCTGGTACTGAAAACCTAGCTAGCTTCCTAAGTCTAATAAGTTGGTGAACCTTAGAAAACAATCTACTATTGCCACTTTGCTAGACCATCGTGATTCCTTATTACATTCAGCATCTCATTCTTATACACGGAGATAAGGATAGCTACCACTACCCATCAAAGAAGCCTCTCTTTACAGCAAATGGAGACCATCACAGCAAACCACAACTGTACACAAAGCAAAGATAAACAATTCCTAGGAAGAGCAACCTCAATGAGGACATTTATTTTCAGTGCTTTGAGAGACATACATAGTGATTTGTATGTCTACATTCACACCAGCCGTATGTAGGGGCCCTCCCTTTGCCACATTCTCCCCCGGCATTTGTGATTTGTTTTCTTAATGACTGACATTCTGAATGGGGTGAGATACAATCTCAACATAGTTTTGATTGGCATTGTTTGACAAGTAATGGGGCTGAATGTTCTTCATATGTATTGACCATTTTTATTTCATCTTTTGAGAACAGTCTGTTCAATTCAGAAGCCCATGTATTGAATGGGTTCTTGGACTTCTTGATGCTTAGTCATTTTTGCTGCTTACATTTTTTTTAGCTTTATATGTATATTTGAGGTATTCTCTCCCATTCTGTGGGCTACATCTTCATTCAATCAACTGGTTTTTTGCTATAGACAGGCCTCTAATTTTTTATATTTTATTTATTTTAGTGCATGTGTATGTGTGAACATACATATACCACAGCATGCATGGAGGTCATGGGAAAACTTATTGGAGTCTTTTCTCTTCTTCCACCATGTGGGTCCCAGGGATCAAACTCAGATTGTCAGGTTTACCTTCACCTTCAAAGTGGTAAGTACCTTCACCTATATAGACATCTCACCAGCCCCAGAAGCCTTTTAATTTATGAGTTTCCATGTTATTTGTTGGCTTTATTCCCTGAGTGGTAGAATTCTATATTGCACAAACTCTAATTAGCATATAAGAAAAACCCAAAGTCAGATATTGGTAAAAAGCTAGAATGACAGAAAGAGGAAACAGACCACAGTCAATTCTCAACCCAGCCAAATTCACAGGCCCAAACAGTGTAAATGCTATCTTCAAGGGGCCTCAGCCTGACTGGGTTGCTTTTACAAAATGTATGAGTCTCTGCCTTCTCCTGACTTAAATATCTTCCCCACCCAGCTGTTTCACTTCTTGGTTCAACTCTGTATCATAATCCTAGAGTTAGGATTAAAGGTGTAAACTACTACTGCTTGGCTGTTAGGCCTTGAACTCAAAGAAATCCAGAAAGATCTGTCTCCTAAGTGATGGGATTAAAGGCATGGTTCACACTCTCTGCCCTCATGGCTTCACTGTGGTGGTTCTGTTCCCTGATATTCCAAGCTGATTTTATTAAATATACAATGCATCACCACAATCCTACTCCTCATATATGCCTGTGTCTACTTGTCTCCTCTATCGGTGTCAGAGTTTCTCATCGTACACAAAGGTCTTTGATCCGTCTGGAGTTGAATTTCTCCAGGGCAAGGGCTATGGGCCTAGTTCTGGTTTTTCTACATCTGCAAATACAATTTTCCTAGAGCCAGTGGTTCAAAAACCTCTACTTTCTCCAAATTTGTCAAAAGTTGAATGGCTGTACCTGGTCTATGCCTTGGCCTCCATTCTGTTCCATTGGTCTATGTGCAATGCCCAACTAGTTTTGTCACTTTGGCTCTGCAGTATAACTTGAAATCAGAAATGGTGATGCTGCTAGCATTTTTCTTTTTGTTCAGGATTGCTTTAGCAATTAACTTATTGTATAAATAATGGTGTGGGAATTATGAATATTGTATTGAAACTGTAAGTTGCTTTTGGTTTTATATTCATTTTCACAATATTAACTCCTTCAAACCATGGATACAGAGGCTCTCATCTCTTAGCATCATCTTCAGTTGCTTTCTTTGGCGCTTTAGTCCTTTTGTTACAAAGGCTTTTTTTTTAACTTCTTGAATTAAGTTATTCCAGAGTATATTTGAAAATAGTTATGGAGTCTCCATCTGACCTCTGAAGAAGAGCCACGTAAGGAATCCAGGTGAGCCACAGGCCAGGCCAGATGGCAGGTAGAATACTAGAAATGGGTTGAATTAAGATGAAAGAGCTAGCTAGTAATGTGCTTGAGACATAGGCCAAGCAGTATGAAATTAATATAAGCATCTGATTCATATCTTTGGGGGAAAAAGCTGCTGAGGGCAAGGTCTAAACCTCTGGTCCAAATCTCCATACAACAGATGGCGTCCCAACATGGGCCAAACACCCACATAAAGCTAAGAAAGTTTAAAAAGCTTAAAAAGCGTTCTAGACCACTGAACCAGAGCCAAAAGTGGCTTTCTGAATTGTACATCTGAATTATTTTTGGTGCATATACATTGCAGTGCTCAGACTGGAATTTAAAAATGGTGTGCATTCCCAGCAAGCAACTTAAAACCGTTTGTCTCGTGGAAGACTTGGTATAAACAACAAATTGCATGTGACTGATTTAAGGTTTTTGCTTATACTGAAGAGAAAGGAAAGAGTCAAAAACATTTTTTCTGGTAGCAGCATTTCCTGAGTTTGTTCCGTTTGCTGACAGCAAGCAGAGATTCAGCGGGCACCTCAGCCATATTGAAAAGCCACCAAAAGGGGCAGAGTCAGCAATCAGTGATCCTAGCATTTTAAAAGCTCTTCTGGTTGGAAAATGATTAAGGATTGTCAATAAAACAGTTTTAGAGTCACAAAACGTCTAAATGGGGTACAGTGCATGTAAAATACACATAAGTTTCAGAGAGAGAAAAAAGGGAAAAGAAAGCCCTTAAAAAAGAAATAGGAGGAGGCTGGAGAGGTGGCTCAGAGGTTAAGAGCCCTGACTGTTCTTCCAGAGGTCCTGAGTTCAATTCCCAGCAACCATATGGTGACTCACAACCATCTCTAATGGCATTTGGTACTCTCTTCTGTATACTGTATACATAATAAATAAATCTTTAAAAAAATTGTATTAAAAAAAGAAATAGAAATAAAGATAAAAAGGCCACATAAAGATGGCAAATAAACAAAGAGTCTGGATTATGGCTATTGTGTTTTCTTTTAATTTTTAACTTTTAATGAGCTAACTGCAGAAAGACAGTTGATTGCTAAGGTTGCTAAGTTGGACAAACATGTATATTTTAAAGATATCTTGACTTTGAAATCTGTATATAAGAATATGTTGCTTCAGAAAAGAGTTTCTGTTTTTGTCTCCACAGAAGATTTAAACCTGTGGACTGGTTCCAGGAAAATGTGGTTTCATTTGCCAAGACCACTTGAAAATTCTCTGATGGGAAGATCAGCTTCCAAGATGCCAGTTGAGATGATCCAACCTCAAGACCCCCATGAGATTGCCAGCATCCTTGATCAGCAGGAAGTAGTAAAAGAAAGCTATGCCCAAGTTCCCCCAAAATATTACTTATTAATGTTTGTTTTCATTATAAATGGTTAATGGTTATAGTCAATCTCTTTTAAAAATGGGGGGAGAATACAGTATAGGAATGATTAGAAAAGATAGATGGATTTTGATTTATTGATACAAACTTAAGGTCAATTTTATTATGGTGTATGTATTTTTCTACTCTTGATCAAGGTATGATGCTTAAGTAACTCATTTAAAATTGTAATGTGTAATTGAGACATGCAGATTAATAGTCATCTATGATAACAAAACTTATAGTCATGTTAGTTAGGTTGTTGTAGGTATAGATATATTTCAGTTAGATAGGTAGTCTTCAAATACTGCAAAGACATGCAGAATATGGTGTTTAAAATATTTTAAGAACTTAAGACTTTTCTGGACAGTGAGACAGGTCTGCTCCTGACAGCACCAATGTATTTCAGGAAAATGATGGGCATTGAAGAAACTCCATGTGGAATTTATTTTGTGACAACAGTTAGCCACTGGACAAGAAACTGTTCTGATATTGACTGCTTAATAGTATGTTGTACAAACTGGACATGTAGGTTCCATAGAAAAGTGACCTCTGAACTTTGGCAGAACAAGCCAAAATGGTCCTTCAAGTTCCTGCTTTGCAGAAAAAAATTTCCAGGCATCCTTCTTGACACAAGGAGAAGGGACTGACAGACTGTGCCAGATTTCCTGAATCACGGAAAGGTATGCCAGAGACTTTGGGCCTATAGGCTGAAGATGATACCCCAACATTACAAAGAAATTTTGGGTGACTGTCCAGGCAGACAGGTTTCATCTCTGTAATTTTCTAGACTGTAGAAGTTTCTTGCAATTCCTGTTTATTTAGGTAATATTATATCCTTCTGTGGTCTTTGATGTAGTTGAAGATTTGATAGTTATAAGTATAGTTTTTCTTAGTTATTTTAAAAGGTATATTAGATATGAAACTTTAGACTCACAAGGATAAGGTAGATAATGGAATATTTACGTTTGTTAATTACAAATAGACTAGATATTAGTCTAGTAAATTTTGCTTGATAGCTGTTAGGTTGTATGTAATTTTGCTATATGGAAATTGAAATCTTCCTTTTTGATTAGACAGAAAAGAGGAAATGTGGTGGAAATGTTCTCTGTATGCTGTAAATAAAGTAACTGGTTTGGCCTATGTGGAACATCATAGAAGTGGGTGGAAGATCAGAGGAGAGACAGGTAGTAGGAGGGTGGAGTTAAGTCAATCTCAATCCAACCTCTGAAGAAGAGCCATGTAAGAAATCCAGATGAGCCACGGGTCAGGCCATGTGGCAGGTAGAATACAAGAAATGGGTTGAATTAAGATGAAAGAGATAGCTAGTAATGTGCTTGTGACATAGGTCAAGCAGTATGAAATTTAAAAAAAAAAAAAAGAAATGAAAATAGTTGTGAATGGGTTATTTCCTTGATTTCTTTCTCAGCATGTTTTGTACTGGTAGATAGGAAAGCTACTGATTTTTACATATTAAACTTGTGCATCGCCAGTTTCCTGAGAGCAAGTGTGAGATCTAATAGTTCTCAGGTGGTGTCTTCATGGTCTCTCATATCATCTGCAAATAGGGAGGACATCTTGGCTCCTTCCTTTCCTACTTGTATCCTGTTATTTCTTTCTCTTTATTTAAGGCCATAAGCATTGTATTAAATATTCATAGAGAAATGGATACACTATATAATTACAGTAATTATCAAACAAAGAAACCTTAAATGACAGACAATGGTTACAGGAAGTGAGGGAACACTGACAGTGCACTAATACATTAGTTGCTGTGGGTGTGGGTGGGAAGGGGAAAAGCAGAGTAAGATTGGGGAATAGCTTTGGATGACAGGACCAGGTAAGGGAAATAAGAGTAGATGCAAGGGACAAGAGAGGGAGTCTGAACTAAAAATAAAAATGAGACATAGGAAAATGCAGCCAGATAGTGTACAATAATATCCCCACCACCACCACCATACCCAGCTTTTGGGAGACTGAGACAGACATGTACTGAAAACCCAGGCCAGCCTATATTTTTGGAAAGACTAGCAAAATAAAATGAAAACAAATTTAAGAAGATAAACGTTTCACGTAGAAAAGGAGGAAGAAGAGGAAAGCAGAGTGTGGCGGCATGGCAAGACAAAGCCAGCCTGCAAATCCAAAACTGACTGTTAAATAAAGGACTAAATGAGAAAGGGAGAGAGTGGCTTTTAGTTCTTAGTGTCCTCTTCTGCTCTCCAGGGATGCAGGGTCAGTATCTTCACTGTAAAAGCCAGAATTCTTGTTCATGTTCCCCATCTCTTCTGTGGACTTTGGAGATGAAAATGACTTGGCCCACATTCCCAAGAAGCTACCATTCTCAGTCCAGCCCATGTGGCTCCATGCCAGCACAGGTCAGCTCAGAAGAGGGCCATAGGTTACCCTACCAACTCTTCACTGGCATACTCCAACAAAACTCGTGTATTTTCACAAGTAAGCATTTTACATACTTTAGATATCAGCCAAATTCAATATGCACTGTGCAGTGTAGACCCATGTGTGGCCATTAAAGCAAGAGTCAACCCTAGAAATGAATACATGAAACATAAGGGTAATGTAGAACACCTTTCACGTCACTAAGGTTATTACCAGTAGAAAACTCATGATTACCTTCATGTCCATCTTGTTATACATTGTGTGTATAATAAAGAAGATAAAGAAAATCTCAATATAGGAATATTAAAAGTTGTGAATTTAAGTGTTTTAAGTTAATTAAGCTTTTCCTTTTTTTTCCTTCTTTATTTTGTATTTGTCAAAAAAAAACACAGTAAAAAGAATTTAAAATGTGGAAGAGTTAACAATAACTATACAGAGGATAAGAATGATAAGCATGGCTTATCAAGGGAAGAAATACTCTGCAAAGCCAAGGACACTGTCAATAGGACAAAACGCCAGCCTACAGAATGGGAAAAGATTTTCACCAACCCTACAAGTGATAGAGGACTGATCTCTAAGATATATAAAGAGCTCAAGAATTTAGATCCCAAAACCTTGAATAACCCTATCAAAAAATGGGGTTCAGATCTAAAAAGGGAATTCTCAGCAGAGGAAC
>PVIH01001154.1:0-55255 GCA_004025045.1 Sigmodon hispidus | reverse complement strand
GTACAGATGACAGCTTATGCTGGAGAGGATGCGGAGCAAGGGGAACACTCCTCCATTGTTGGTGGGAGTGTAAGCTTGTTCAGCCACTTTGGAATAATTAAGCTTTTCCAATGTGTGGAAGACAAAGGAAAAGTTGGTGGTGTTAAAGTGATGGAAAGCAACTACGCCTGCGTATTTTGTCTTCTCGTGTAAAGCAAGAGATATAACACACGCAAAAGCAATTACCACACTGCTTCAGGGAAGCTGCAGGAAGTCTGAGGAAGGCAGACTAGCTCTGAGTGTATTCACTAGCAGTCTTGGAAGCGATGCTACAAGAAACAAGAAATTCTCATCTCTAAAACCCATACTATGTCCAATAGAGTTACTGTGTGTCTCTAGAACACACAGTCAAAAACCAAATCAACATGGTCCTGAGGGTCAGAGCATCTGTGATCTTGATCTACATAATGTCAATTTTTCATGTACATTCTTGAGCAACTTCAGCCAGTTATAGTCCCTCTATCTGCATGTGATTATAATGATGGTAATCTCACTTTTGTGATTAAATTAAATAATACACATATAGAACTTAATCTCCATTGCTAAAACCTGTTGTCTGTTTGACAAGAATTATTTTCTAACATAAATTTTGCAAAGAAAAGCCACAGTATGATTGTCTTTTCTTCAATATGTAAATATCACAAATTTGCTCATTTATATTAATATATATGTGTATAATTAACAGTAATTTTTAAAAGTATAAACTTGCAAGTTTAAAAAACCTATGTGAGGTTGTGGCGGTGCACACTTTTAATCCCAGCACTTTGAGGCAGAGGCAAGTGGATCTTTGTGAGTTTCAAACTAGCCTGAGTTCCAGAACAGCCAAGGCTACACAGAGAAAATCCTGCCTCAAAAAAAGTAAATTTAAATTAAAAAAATAAATAGTGGCACAGCCAGATCTGATGGGAACGGCAAAAGTAAGAAAGCCAGCACAGCTGCTTGACAAAGATCTAGCAAAGTTTAGATGCATAATGGCTTCCATGTCACCTTCGGTTTTCATCTCCACATGTTGCATATGTGGGCACTTTTAATATTTGTACAATTTGGGGATATCAGATTGACAGAAATTTTCTTATGAGCCATTTATTCCTTCTCTAGCAATGCTGCTTCTGAGCTTCCCCAGGACAGTCCAGGACATACTATTTCCCCCTGCTTCTAGGGAGATATCCTTATCTACATGAAGGTCTTCCTTACACCTTGGAGGTTGTAACACACATAAAGATGCCAGAGGTCTCTTTATGAAGCTATCAGACATTCTTGAAGCACCTGTCCCTGTACTTACTCAGGAACAAGACATTCAAAACAAAGTAAACTCAAAATGATCAACAAGATTCAGTGGCTAGAAGAGCTGGCCACAATTCAAATTTCAAGCCTCTTCCTTCTATACACTCAGACATTTACGTGACATATACAGCAACAAAGTTAGGTTAGTTGAAGTTACCTCTGCCCTACAAAGAGACTTATTCTGATGAGCAAAATATAATGTAAGAAGATGATAAAAGTATGAGACATCAAGACCTCCTTTTCTTAGAAAAGTTAGCTCATGCAGAGCCACTATAGTGGCATATGACCAAGGAACAACAGAATGCCAGGATTAGTCTCCTAAAAATATTACAAAGATATAGATATGAACATTGTATTATGCCAGAGCTTGAATAATAACTGCATTAGCTTTGGCCTGAGGATTTTTCTAGGTACTCTGACCAATAAGAGTTAATACACTGCTTGGGACATGGCAATATGCCTGGGCTAGCTTAAAAAAAATTTTTTTAGTCTAGAATCCTTGAAGCAACCAGAGCTGCCAGCCTGAGCACAGACTGTCATATGCCTCTAGAGTTTTAAAAATTGTATTATAGGGTTAATGAGTAAAAATGATAACTCTATTTATCACTGATGTCAAAACATGAGGAAAATGATTGGAAAAGATAACTCTGTTGATCAATAATGACTAAAATATGTACAAGAGGAAGTGATTTTGTGTATAACAAGCCTGTCAGAATAGAACAAGCCAAACTGAGATGCCATCTCTGTCCGTCTTTCCTAAAATGAAACTAAGAAATTTCCCCTGTCTCATTCTGCCCATCACTGCTCTTGCATCCACTCATCTTCAGACCCTGCCCTCATCTGGAGCTAGGTTCTGGCAAAATAGGCAAATAAGTAAATAAAATAAACCTTATGTGAACTCTATGAGCATTTAAAGTAAGCTGAATATTTAAGTCCTCTTTGAATAAGGAAGAAAGTATTGAGGTAGCATATCTTCCCTGAGCATAGTCTTATTGGCACAGTAACTGAGTCACGCTTCTCCACAGACATTGCTCATGATAAAGAAAGAAATAAAGATTTATAAGTGAGTTCCATTTCTCTCACCAAGCTATTACTTCTTTTTGTAAAAAAAAAATATTTATTTTCATTTTTTATGTGAATTAGTGTTTTGCCTGCATGTATAACTGTGTAAGGGTGTCAGATCTTGGAATTACAGACAGTTGTTAGCTGCCATGTGGATGCTGAGAATCTAACTCAGGTCCTCTGGAAGAAGTCAGTGCTCTTAACTGCTGAGCCATCTCTCCAGTCCCAAGATGGCTCAGTCATTAAAGGCTAGGCTCACAACCAAAAATATAAGATATCACTTCTAATAAGAATTTTCCCAAAGGGTAAATACTGCTTTAGGGAAGCGGATCTTTTTCAGGTATAAGCTTTACAAATAACACTCCTGCTTTTGCTCATCAGTAAATATACATATTTTAGCTGCAGAAATGGTTAAGCAGGTGAAGGGCTTGAGACACAAGCCTGATGATCTGAGTTTTGATCCCCATAACCCACACAGAAGCCTGATGAGAGATAGGAGGCAGAGACAGGAGGATTAAAGGAGACTCTTAGGTCAACTAGTCCAGCATATTCAAGAAAGAACAAATAAAAATCTGTCTCAAACAAGGGAGAAGGCAGGAGCTAACCCCACAACTGCTCTCTGAAGTCCACATGTACATGATGCAGGCTCACAGTCACATATACATACATATACACAGCAATACACACCAGCATGCACACAGACACACCTGCACACACATCACACACCCATCAACATACATACACACACACACACACACACACACACACACACATCAACACACATACAGAAGGAGGGAGGGAGTTTCATGTAGCCCAGGCTGTCCATATTATTAGGTATCAGAGACTAGCCTTGGATTCCTTATCCCCTTCTTTCTACCTCCCAAATGCCAGAGTAATAGGCATGTATCAGCACACTTGGTTTGTTTGTTATTCTTTATTTAAATATGTCTTAGCATATTCTTTGATTTCATACTCTCTGTGGTTATATACTCTATGATATAGACATTTAGAATTCTACCTCGTCTACTCAGCACTATCTAGGGACAAACAATAGTATACAACCTCATCAGCAAAACTGAATTAAAAATACTTTTTTATCCTAACAATGCAAACGCATGAGTGCTTTATGTTTATTTAGTTTGAATACAAGCACTCACTGCCCCTGCCTTTGCCTGTACAGGATGTATGAGATTTGTGAGAAATTAAGCAATTGGAAGAAAATTAACAGAGCAGACAAAAGGTGAGGAAATGAGCTGGGCATCTCATGCAAAGCCTGTGTTCTGGCTGATGCTCAGCTCCACTTACTCCCTCTCCTCTTATTCATCTAGGACTATAATGCATTTTCTCTCATTTTAAGAGTAAGGAACCCAAAGCAAACAGAGGGATGGTTTGAATCATGGCAAATGTCTTTTACAAAGAAGATTATATATGTCCCATAAAATTTAGATTTGAAATGAGAAGGAAAGGTGAAGGAAAGGATTAGAAATTGTGTTTTAAAACTGTAAAACAGAAACAATGGCTTAAATAATGTGGATGATAGTAGCTACATGGCTACATATAAATTCTAGCCAGGTTCATCTATATTATATGCCCTTGATACTATTGAGGCTATACATACCTGAATGGGTAAGGGCTGTGGAATCTTAAAATAAAACAGTTTACTTTTACTTTTTGGATTGTTCTGTGGTGCTGGGGATGGAACCCAGGGCATTGTACATGCCAGGAAAGTGCTTGTCTTAGTCAGGGTTTCTTTGCTATGAAGATACACAATGACCACAGCAACTCTAATAAAAAACAAAACATTTAGTTGGGGTGGCTGACTTACAGTTCAGAAGTTCAGTTCATTATCATCATGACTGGGAGCATGGTGGAGTTCAGAGGGGCATAAATCTGGCTACACCTTGATCAGAAGGCAACAGGAAATAGATTCAGACACTGAGCAAAGCTTAAGCATAGGAAACCTCAAAGCATATGCCTACATTGACACACTTCCTCCAACAAGGCCACACCTACTTCAACAAATCCATACTTCCTACCAGTACCACTACTATGAGATCATGGAGACCAATTATATTCAATCTATCACAGTGCTCTACCCCGAGCTACATCCCCAGATCCTATTTTAAAGCAAGGTTGTCATGTGCCTTGTAAAAAGGTATTTAATTCTAATTAGAAACCAGGAGAGAAGGACAAAGGACATTTGTTGTTGTTGTTGTTCAGCATAACATTTGTCTTGATTCTCTGAGAATGTCACATCATGCCCCCAATCACACTCACTTCCCAGTCCTTTTATGTCAGCCTTCTACTGTTGTGGCCTCTCTTTCCCCAAAAAAGTAAAAATAAAAATAAGATTAAAAAATAGAAAAGAGTCCAATTCGTGATATCTATATACTCACTGGATCATGGCCAAACTCCCAGTCCTTTAAATAGAACTGAGTCTGATCCCCCACACCCCTGCCAGAATCCATCAGTTATGAACATCTACACTTCAGCATCTTTACCATATGATTTGTTTTGTTTGGTTTTTTTGTTTTGTTTTGTTTTTTTGTTTTTGTGGTTGTGGTGGTTGTTTGATTGGTTGGGTTTTTTTTTTTTAATTTTTGTTGTTGTTGTTATTTTTTGAGACATGGTTTCTCTCTGTGGCCATAGCTGTCCTGGAACTCACTGTGTAGACCAGGCTGACCTTTAACTGATAGAGATCCATCTGCTTCTGCCTCCTGAATGCTGGTATTAAAGGTATGCACCACCACTTGTGGGCCCCATCACACTTGTTAAGAGTTCTTCTCAGTTCTTCCTGTCTAAGCTATTACTTTTGGGAGGAGAGAAGTTATGGGGGTGGGGGTTGTGACAGAAGCCTTCCATGTCCTTCACTATCAACAGTGCATCTGTAGTCATTCATGTCACAGCAAACATAGCCACCTTGCTCTTCACAGTTAATGGGAGCAAGGATAATGGGCTTCCACAAGGTTTCTGGACAGCACAAACACAAATGGAGCTCTTGGCACCAGGAGGACCAAGGACTCAAACAGACCTTGTAGGCAGTGCAGCCTTTGACATCAACATGGTCTCATGCTACAGCACAGACAGCAGACATCCATATGGCCTTCAGTGGTAACACAGTTCACAGATAACAACATAGATTCCATCCACAGTAGGACTATGAACCCAGACATGGTCTCAGTAACAGCATGGATCCAAACATCACCATAACCTCAAGTGTTAGGACAGGCCACCCACATCAATATGGCCCAGGCAGCATGGCCCATGAGGACAAAAGACTCTTAAGAGCAGGATTGGTAAACCCTCACCTATGTGTCAAATCTGGACCACTATCCATTTTTCTATAGCTAGGAATAGTGTTTTCACATTTCAGTAGCTAAAAAAAGAAAAAGAATTATTTTGTGATATTATACATTTAGGTGCATAAATAAAGCATTATTGTAACACACTGTCTCAGTCATTTATTTCCACAGCTACTTGGAGACCTAAAGGTGTCATTAAGCAGCTGTGATAGTGGCCACAGGAGTCTCATTGAATAAAGCATCCACTATCTGCCACTCAGTTCTTGCTTATCCCACAATCAATTGAATATTAAATCCTGTAGATCCTGATATTTTCCAGATTAAGGGATTTATTCATGGACATTCTCTCATCAATGAGAAGTGTTTGCAGGAGAGATACATGAATTTGAACACATGTATCTGCTTTTATAAGAAAGATTTAGTACTAAAGAGTGTACCAGAGTGATTTGTCTTAAGTCTACCTAGTACAAAAATGGCCGAATATCTCACATGTCATTGTTGTTCCTTACTACCCAAATGACATCATTTTTTGATATCTCTCACATGCATCCATGTTGTCAGACATACATTCCCCATACCATCTGTTCTCCAGCATAACTATGTCCCTGCTTTCAAATGCAAACTTTTCTTCCTTCTGTTTTTTCAGAGCAGAGGATAAAGCCCAGTGTTTTGGAATACTACTTTAACTATGTAAAGGTGTGTTGCATTTGTTTATGTTGTATTTGTTCAGCTAGGCAAAGATGTGCTACATTTGTTTGTGACAATGTTTTATTCTGTAAAGATGTGTTGCTGTTTTACCTTGTTTGCCTAGGGCACCTAATTGGCCTAATAAAAAGCTGGATGGCCAATAGCTGGATAGTAAAGGAATAGATGGGGCTGGCAGAGAGAATAAGTAGGAAGAGAAATCTAGGCTCAAAAAAGAAAATGAGAGAGGAGAGAATAAGGAAGGAAAAAAGAGAGACACCCAGGGCCAGCCAGGCAGCCACCAGACAAACAGACATGGAATAAGGCAGACAGAATGAAAGAAAGGGAAAAAGCCCTGAGACAAAAATGTAGATAAAGAGAAAGAGATTAATTTAAGATATACGAGCTAGTGGAACAATCAAATGCTAAAACTGAGCATTCATAACTAATAAGTCTCTGTGTCATGATTTGGGAGTTGGTTGTTAGCCCAAAAGAAAGTCTGCTACAGCCCAGGGTCTTATACATGCTAGGCAATTGCTCCACTACTCAGCCTTCACATGTTTTTTGAGACATAGCACACCAGTTCCAGGTGGATTTGGATGAAAATATTTCATTAAAGCAGATGACAGCAGATCACTGAAACTCTTTACCTGCTCATTCATGTCTAAACTTCTACATTCTCCTTCCAAAGTCTAAATGCCTTCACATTTAATACGCCTGACTCACGCCTTTCTAATCTGTATGCAATTAACCAAGTCCTTTTACTTTCCTCCACTGCTGTAATAAGATTTTCCATAATTCCTAGCCTGGCTTGAGCCTGGCTCCTTACACTCTACAGTAAAGATAATTGTTGCTCCTGCCACGTTTTATCTAACTCAAAACAAATACCCAGTTGTACTTGTTAAAATTCAGGCCCCAAACAGGAACTCTAGAAACAGACTCGGAATTCTTTATTAAATTAAATGTTTATAAAAACTCTCTTGGGATAAAAGCTATAATTTGGGTTAAGAAATACAGTCTGCTGATGCTTTCATCTCAAGTATTCAAATTACTAGATTTTAGGACAGAGGCATATGTGCTGTTTACCATGTATGTGGCATTTATGTGTTATTTGGATCCCACTGAAAGTGGATTTAATCTGTCAGGAGATATGCTCCCTAAAATAAGAAAAAACTAACTTCAGTGCCATATGAAACAGTGCCTCATAGATAACAGATTTTTTTAAGGAGCAAATATTTTTGTGATGTTTCATAACTTAAAGATTTGGTTTGGATATGAGGTGACCTCAGAAACCTCCTGTGCTGAAGACTTGGTCCCAATATTATAGATCCAATAGAGATGTGATTGAATCATGACGGTCTGACCTGCTCTCTAGTTAATCTCAGTGGATTTGTAATGTAATTGTATTATTGGGACTTTGTGAGTACTTTTAGAATTAGAGCCCATTGAGAGGAAGAAGGGGTGTTCCCTGGGAGATGGTACCCTGCCTTGTCTCTTTCCTGTCTATTGCTTCTTGAATTGCAGTAGTAGAGCATCTCTGCTGGCTCCACCACACCCTCATGCCTGCCTAGAAAAGAGATGCTTTACAGTAAGCTACCGAAGCCTTCCCCTTTAAATTGTCTCAGACATTTGTTTCAGCAACAATAAAAATGAACACAGCAGCATTCCAATGTCCTAAAGCTTGTGTTCCATTCCCACACTTTACCTTTCTGAAGCACCTAGACAGATACTCTCAAAAGTTGCACACACCAGACCTTTGTCAAAGTCCTAAAAGGTTGTTTCATTAGCTATGATCTTAGCGAACAAGCTAAGAGGTAGACTTGAATTTTACATTGTTTAAACCAGAAACAATATTTGACCCCCTGAGAAAGGTCTGAGACAGGGCTAGCAACCAGTGCTGTCCCAAGAAGGCACAGGAACATAAAAATGTAGACATAGTCACGTATTTGTGCCATTAATGCAAATGGGAGGGCACAGGATACAGTCCATCAAAGGAATCACAAAGCACTGGTGTCACCTCATGACAGCAATCATAAACTGGCATCTGAAAAGTAAATAAGATGACCTAGCCATGACTGCACACATGACCTCTTGCAGAAGAATCCATCCACCAGCAGCCTTGGAAAGCTGATCTCTGTAGCTAGGCTTGCTGGCTACTTATGAACTGGTCCAGGCATAGACAGCTGACGCAGGACTGACTGACTGTTCTTTATCCAAGCAGAAGAAATAAGTCACTGGACCTATCGACAACTTGTTTGAAATTTTTGTTTGAGTTTGGGATTTTAGTTCATTTTTGCTATTTGACTAGTTTGCTTGGCTACTCTGAATTTAAATGTCCTTATTTTGATGGAATTTTCTGCCCTGTTAGACCTAGAGAAAAGCATATACCTCTGTCTTGGTTCAAATCTTATTGCTGTAATGAAACACCATGCTGAAAAACAACTTGGGGAAAAAAGGATTTATTTGCTCTTGCAACTGTCGTGTCACATTCCATCACTGAGGGAAGCGAGGGCAGGAACTGAACACAGGAACCCCAAGACAGAAGCTGAAGCAGAAACCGTCAAACACTGCTTACTGACCATTCTGCATGGCCTTCTTTGGCCTGCTTTTCTAATATACCATCCAGGGTCACTTGCTCCTGAGTCCTTGCATGGCCCGAGGTGAGCTGGGCCCTTCTCTACCAATCATCAATCAAGAAAATGTTCCACATACTTGACTCCAGGAGAAGCACTTTCTCAATTGAAGTTCCTGTTGCTAGATACTTCTAGCATGTATCAAGTTGGGAAAGGGAAGGCCACCTCAACAACAACAACATCAACAACAGTAAAACAGCCAGGAAGTAGAGTCAACAAGATGACTAGCCAGTAAGAATGCTTGCCCCACCCCACCCCCACCCCAACACCCCCACTCCATCCTCAACCTGTGTAGGGAGCTGCGTTGTACCACGCCCTAAAGGTGGCGCTGGTTTCCGCCTTCCACCTTTTCTGAAGGTGAGTGCTCTCGGGAGTGAGCAACTCCTTATTGGCTGTAGGCGAGGATGGTGGCTTGCTTCCGGCGCCTGGGGACCTATGGGCAATGTCTACATGGCTTACCAGGATTGGAAGCCCAGAGGGTATTTAGCCACGGCGGACTTCCCCCCCCCCCCCCCGGGGTCGTTTGTCATATGTCTGAGAGTGAGAGTGAGTG
The DNA here is from genome assembly GCA_004025045.1 of Sigmodon hispidus. Taxonomy (NCBI): domain Eukaryota; kingdom Metazoa; phylum Chordata; class Mammalia; order Rodentia; family Cricetidae; genus Sigmodon; species Sigmodon hispidus. Next base: position 45,698 of record PVIH01001154.1, on the reverse strand, counting down.
AGTGAGTGAGTGAGTGAGTGAGTGAGAGACAATAAGATAATTAAAGGCCCAAATAAACTGCAAAGAGAAGGATCCGGTGTTGCGTGTTCCTTGCTGGTGAGGTGGCGCACGACAAACCTGCACCCCACTCCCACCCTGTGCCTGACACCTAAGGACAGACTTCAGAAACATCATGGTGGAAGCAGTTGTCCTATGACCCACCCCCACTCCCACCCCCACCCACCCCACATACACACACACACACACACACACATGCACAATATGCATGAACATGCTGATATTATAGCTTTTCCCCAATATCTGGCTCAGGGTTTTCATTATATACTATCTAGAATTCATGCAATATGTAATAAATTGCCCATGGTAGTTTCTGTCTTTCACAGATAAGATGTGAGACTGACACAGAGCCCAACTGAGACCATTTGATAAAGGAATTTGACAGTAAAATTGTCATTTGAAAATTACTTCAACTGGTCCCATTAGTACCAAAAGACTGTTTACAGGTGCACCAGGAAGAGCATTCACCAAATATGATGAATTTCTGGAAAGAAAAACTGAGAGTCTGTGCATACCCTGATTTAACACTTGAAGTGCCAGCCTCCTAAGGAGAGGTCATATTTCATTTCCTAACAGTGGACTGCCTCATAATTCCTGGTACCTACAAACAACTAAACATCTAAAAATAGGAAAGAAGTAAGACCCTTTAGGGAAGCAGCTTTGTCCTGCATTTGTTCTTCGACTCAATACCACTTCTTCCCAGACAAAGACAAGCAAAGATAGTTTTAAAGACCAAGAAGACCACAAAATTCTATAAGACTGACTGGTTTCTTGGTTCGTTGGTTTTTGTTTTGTTAACCAATTAGAAGAAAAAAAAAAAGAAAATCTACAAAATGTCATAAGAAAATTTTAGAAAATAAAGATGAGCTGTTGAAACTGGGAAAACCTCATAATTTCTCTATATAATTAACATAAAAATAGCTTTTAACCTCCTTGTTTCCTTGTGAGAATTACATGAGTAAATAGAAAAGTGATTTGGAAACCTCATGGTGCTGAGTAGTCCCAAGGTGTAATCAACACAGCACCAAGCTGGATGCTGGGTGCTCTAGAAGATTGTTACAGCTACTGATAAGGTAACACAGTAACACACCCTTGGACTTGGGCTTTGTAGGTCAAAGTGGAATAAACCCACTTATGCATCACATTGAACACTATACTCCTCAGAAACTTCCCTGAGCACTGGCTATTTTGTTCCTTGGGTTGTCATCAAAAACAGACTTGGTGGTATGTCCTTGCCTTTACTAGTCTTGTTATTTTCTGCAAAGAAAACGAGTATGTACTAAAGTGTGTAGCTTGTGTGTAATATTTTGAATTTGTTATTCTTTTTTAAAATAAGATCTTATTATATAGGTCAGTTCGCCCTTGAATTCATGATAATACGCCTCCATGCTAAGTCTTATAATTGGAACTTAAGTGCTTAGGAATTATTGATCTCCTAATGATGTGGATATAGTTACCAGCATTTTATACCCAAGGAATTACTCTAATACCACTCACCCATCCTCGACGGCCCAGAGACCCTCATTCAGCATAGCTTCATCATATTTATTTATGACCCCTTCTCAAAGTTCACCTTTGTATCAGTGCTTAACAACCCAAGGCTATTTATTTATTTTTATTCAAAAAAATTTATTTGAATAATTTTATGGCAGCCCAAAACATAACAAGACCCAACAAGGGAATTACTGCCTGGAGGTTAAGTAGTGTAAAAGATACTCAGAAAGCCTTCTCATGTCACCTAAGAGTGTCTGAAGACACCATCAATGTCTAGCAGCTGACAAATTACTCACTTCATAGTAGCCACAAAACTAACCTACATCAGCACCCGATGCAGAAAAGGTCACTTCCTGGATGTCTTGGGAAGCAGCCATTGAGATGGGCTCCAGTTAGTTCCACTTCTCAGCACTCCCAACCTTCAACTGTCACCTTCTTTTCACATTAGCATGCTGAGATTATTCCCAGCTGTGGAGCTGGGCCTCCATGGTAACGCTCTTCAGGGAGCTGGGGAAGCTCTTTAATTATTAAAATGAATAATTCTTACCAACACATTTAATTGGGAAATATTACATGTTAAAGGGGCGCTAATGGAACAGCTCTGAGAACCAAACAGTGTGATGGAGTATGCTTTTTGATGTGAATTTTAGCAGCATATCCTCATCCCTTCAGGTGATACATTATTTAGATGCTTTAAAAAAGAAACTATCGTTTCTTTCTAAGTGAAGATAGAATTATTGAACTCACAGAAGCAGCACTTTGAATTACTCCCACTTGAACCATGATAAGCCCACCCAAAAAAAAAAAATTACAGCAGATCCACATTGTCTCTGATTGCTAGGAAGTCAAGGCAAAAGGCACAAGCCTTACACCAGGCAGTTAATACAGAAATGTGCTCAGATCCACTGGAAGTAACTATAGTATTTACTTTATTGAGGGACAAAAAAAGTGGATATTAGATGCACTGAAGTAACTTCACATACAGAAACCTTAAGCATATTTACCCTATTGACAAACTACAACATGTGTGTTTGTCCATGTACACTATGCATTAGCGTTAATGAGACTTCATGGGCAAGCAGAAGAACTCAGTCTTAGTCTCAACACATAACATGCAAATACAGATCATTTATTATTTCTGACATCATTCTTGCAAATTTTCTATAAACAAAGTTTCTTACACTGAAGCACAAAAACAGATAAGGTCAGTGATCCCATTCAAGCCCTGTGAGATTGACAGGCTATGTCTGTGGGAGAGGAGATCACAGAAGCACAGGAAATAATTATAGTAGTAGAAAACTGAAAAATGAAAAGCAGCTGTGTCCATTCTTCAGCAAGAGATCATTCAGTTAATCAGAAATCTCACTTTCAGCCTGGAAGCAAACATCTTGAAAGTGGGATTTTGCTGGTACTACCTCTTAAGAGTCATAAGCTAATTTTTTTCAAAGACTAAATAAAAAGTTTGGAACAGGGGCTATGTTCAAAGCCTTTTGTACATTAATTGAGATGGTACAAGTGTTGATGGCTGATTGATAGTCATGCTGACCACAGAAAACATCACCATCCCACAGATTTTCAATGGACATTGCCAGCACTAAAAAGATCTCAAGAGGGAACTAAAAGATCCAGAGACCCATTAGTTTAACCTTGAACATTCCTAGTGCCACTGCCCCTAGGTGCATCCTTGGGATTAGCATAGTCTGCTACCTTGGATTCCAGCCCTCAGCCTTCTTATGATCACACATCATTCTGCCCCCATTGAATTAATGGTTCATGATGTGAAAGCATGTCCCAGCATATTCTCCAAATGATGCAAATATCAAATTAGGCTGCTGCTGTTGCCAAATTCCCTAGCCAGCTTTCCAGGGTCTTCAGCTTTCTAAATCATCCTCTTGTTTCACTGGGTCTGTCAGGCTGCCGGGTTCCCTAATGCTGGAGGAAAATCAAAGCGCTGCCTGACTGGAAAGGAGTAATTACTATCAGTGACATTTCCATTAAGAAGTTTCCTACTGGGCTCTCATCTCAATACGAGATACTCACATCAATGTTCCTGCCCAACTCAACTTCTGACACTAATATTTCTTAATTCTAATGATTTATGATGAAAGGCTGCTCATTGTCAGACTATAAAACTATGGATTTAAGGGCACTTACCGATACATATTTCTACCCACCTGCAATTCCATGTATCTGACCTACTTTGTTGACTTTGCATCATGTGACTGTGGTGTGAGCAGTATGTTTCTGTTCAACAACACGTAACACACAGATTATTCCTGACACAGACAACTGCTTTTCCATGCTTGTTCCAAGTCAAACTTCCTTCAAATAATATTTTTAAATAAGTATAAAGAACAGTATTTATCAATATAAATTTATTAGGATAACTTAAATTTGTAAGTTTGTTTATGTAAGAATTATGCGTCGGGGGCGGGGGGTGGGGTTGATACAGGGTTGCTCTGTATAACAGCCTTGACTGTCCTGGAATCTTTTCTCTGTAGACTGTGAGAGGTTAGGCTGGCCGAGAACTCATAGAGATCTATCTGTCTCTGCCTCTGGAGTTAAAGGCAGGTGAATGTCTCTGTTTTGGAATATTAGTTTAACTACGTAAAGATGTGCTGCATTTGTTTATGGAATATTTGCTTAACTATATAAAGGTATGTTGTATTTGTTTACCTTGCCTGCCTAAGACACGTCATTGGTTTAATAAAAAAGTTAAATGGCCAATAGCTAGGCAGGAGATATAGGCAGGACTTCTGGGCAGGGAGAGTATGGAGGAGGAGAAATTTGAGCTTGAGGAAGAAAGAAGGAAAGAAAGAAAGAAAGAAAGAAAGAAAGAAAGAAAGAAAGAAAGAAAGATGGCAGGGGCCAGACAGACAGACAAACAAGAAGGAAGCAGAAAATAGGAAATATAGAATTAAAGAAAAGTAAAAAGCCCTGAGACAAAATGTAGGTAAATAGAAATAGGTTAAGTTAAAAGAGCTAGTGGGGCAAGCCTAAGCTAAGGCTTAGCATTCATAATTAATAATAAATTTCTGAGTATTTAGGAGCTGGTTGGTAGCCCAAAGAATATTTCAACTATGTGCCACCATGTGCATCTACAAGAATTTAACACTTTTTTGTCACAAGAAAAATTGGGGGATTTAAATACAGTAACTTCAACGCTGATTTCTTTTTATAAATTTTATTTGGATAGATAAAACTGTTTCTCATGGATTATTCAGGGTTTTCCAGTTAGAAAAAAAAAAATGGCAGTTTAAACAGACATAAGTAATGAGAATACCAGTTGACACCACAATGCGGATAGAGGAGTCTCATGGGATCCCAACCCTAATGAAGAGCTACAAACAATTAATAACTGCTGAAAAAGAGAAACAGACTTCCCCAGGGATGAGCCCCCTAATTTATTATTCAATAGGAAGTAGTCATCCCTGGAAACATAAAGATACCTGCAACACTAAAAGCTAATCAGGTGGAATGTGTGTGTGTGTGTGTGTGTGTGTGTGTGTGTGTGTGTGTGTGTGTGTGATTATAGTTAAATAAAAAAGAAGCAATTAATGTGAGACTGAGCAGTTGGAGGAGCATATGAGGAGTTGGAGGGAAAAAGAGAGAGGAAACAATGATGTAAATAAATTATACACATACACAATTCTTAAAATAAAATTTAAGAAGGAAATGGCAAATATATTTTCCCAAGGCCTACTGAAAATCATGACCACCTTAGATCATAAGTGTTTGTTAAAATCACCTTAAGTGTGTCCAAATCTGCCATATAATATGTCTTAATTACTTATCTATTGCTGAGATAAAACACCAAGACCAAGACAACTTATAAAAAGGAAACACTTTTTGGGGGCCATGGTTTCAGAGGGTTAGAGTTCATGATAGTAGTGCAAAGGCATAGTGGCAGAAACAGCTGAGAGGGATCTTGATCCACAAGGAGGTAGAAAGAAATACACTGAGGACAGTGTGGTTCTTTTAAAACCTCAAAGCCCACCTGTAGTGACACACCCCCAATAAGGCCACACCTCTTAATTCTTCCCAAACAGTTCCATCACTGGGGAGAAATTATTTAAATATATTAGCCTATGGGGGCCATTCTCATTTGAACTACCACATAATGAAAGGGAGTTGCTTGATGTGGCTTCTTAATTGTATTTTTAGTGATTGAATATTTTTTATATGCAATTTGAGCTGTAGTCTTAAAGATTCATTAAAACACAGTCAACCAAAGGGCTTCACTCGTTCACAGCACTTGCTGCTTTTGCAAAGGACCAAAATTCATTTTTCAGCACCCATATTACATCTCACAGACATCTATAATTATAGTTCCAAGGCATCCATGACCTTGTCCAGGTTCCACAAGGACCAGACACATATACAGGCAAAACACTCCTAAAGAAAAAATAATTTTTTGAAAAAGCATGGCCATGGAACACTACATCTTTGTATAAGTGTTTGAAAACATGACTGGCACCTATTCAGTTAATGGAAAGAGTAGATAATGAGACCGAGAGAAGGTTAGAGAAGGCTGTGGTGGCTGCTATTATAAGTGCTCAGCTTCCTAAGAACCTTCCTGCCTCCCTACCCTGGTGAGGATGGTTCTGTCTCTTGCAGGAAGTAGTTCAAGTGTTGGCCCCTTGGAGAGATGACCTGCTACTTAAGGCAAAGATCAGCATTTTAGGCCAAACTCTGTCTCCCCAGATCCCTATGTGAAAACCTTGATTGCCAAAGTGACTGCATCTGGAGATAGAACCTTCAAGGAGGCAAGCAATCAAGGTAGGTTAAAAAAAATCATATAAAGGCAGGCTTCTAATCCCACAGAACTAGTGTTCTTATACATAAAATAAAAAATAAAAAACACACCAGAAAGTCAGTCTCTCTCTCTCTCTCTCTCTCTCTCTCTCTCTCTCTCTCTCTCTCTCTCTCTCTCTCTCTCTCCCACAAGTATGCACACAAAGGGGAGTGGGAAGAGAGAGCAAAAAGGTACTGCCCACAAGTTGAGAATTGAAGCCTCAGCAAACCAACCCTTGCAGGAACTCTGAACTTGACCTTCTAGACTTCTGATGAACAGAACTATGAGAAAAAAAATTGTATAAGCTACTCAGCCTATAGTAACTTGCTGTAATAATTCAAGTATTCCAATACAATCTCAAAATAGATATGGCAGAAAATACATTTAAGTGATCTCAACCATGGAAGTTTCCATTTTGTCATTGTGAGGTCATTTAGGCTTAATTTCATTGGGATCACTGCTAGTATTTTTCTGCCTGAACAGAAGTAAATGATTTTTGACATGGAGACTTCAAACATGAGTTTCAGTGGATTTGAAGTGTTCTCAGATTTATTCACTTGCTTTTGGTCCTCATTGCCCATAATGTAGAGCTTTTCATATGCCCTTAAATTGCTAATGTGTCCAACTGGGAAGACATCCTGATTTTTTATTTAAGTCATTTTGTTTAGTTTCTGTAGTTTCTCTTTCTTTACTCATGTTTTCTTGGTGTTTCATACCAAGGATAGGAACAGCATGGCACCAGCACAGCCACCCTCCCGCCAGTTTTCCCAACAGTCGTGGATCTGCACACAGCCTATTTCTTCTCTCCTGCAGTTACTCAGGCATCCACTACCAATGTAAATGATAGAAAAGGAAAACTAATTTTATCTTCTCTTTTATGCCTTTTATCAAATTTGACTTCAGAGGTTAAATCTGATACAGATTTAAATGGTCGTTATGGTGTTTACCCACTGTATAGTTGCATTCCTCCTAATCAGAGAGATACTGAGCTCATCCACTCTGGAAACAATATCAGTCCCTTACAACTGTGCGCTGCACATACTACACAGAAAGTGTGAAGGTTTGTCCCTCACTGTTCATATTTTCATTATCACCATCATTTTTGACTGTCTTTCAAATAAATTTCAATGCAGAGATTTTGGCTTACAATAATGTCAATGACTCAGTCATAAAAACAACTACTTTTTCAAAATACTCTAAATGCCTTTGATAATTACCAAGGAAACAAAGGGTCTGAACAATTGTTAAATGCTGTTCCAAATACCAAGACATCTCATTTATTATGATAGTGCCAACATAAGTGCTCCAATTTCTTGGACAAATTAGCATTGAAAATAAGAAAAGTTAAAAGCATAATTTATTCCTAAAATTGAATTCTGCCATAACACTAGTCCAAATTTAGGAATTAATATAATCGATTACAAATCACCTTGGAAGACAGAGACATTCTTAGAGGAGAGGATGGTCAGTGTAAACACTTTGACCTGCTTCCCATCATGACACTAGGATGGACATATTGCCACCTCAGTGGAAAGAGTATGGCGTAGGCGGTCCACACTTCCTCCGAGTAGAATGAAGCATGAAACAGACACCATGAGATCTTTTTCCTGGTTAGATTTATTTCTTCTCCTTGTACTTGTCCGGATGATGATGCTTGTCTGAACACTTCTGTAGGTCACTGTTCAGAGTTCTGCCCTGCCTCTGAGTTTACCGGTGTGACTGTCTCTTCCTTCTTTTCTAGACTTTGCATAGGCTCATTATTTCTGATGGCTAACCTTCACTGGCATCTTGACTGAATTTAAAATTCAGGTGACCATACCTCTGGCAATGTCTGTGAGGATGTTTCCAGAAAGGTTTCACTGAGAATAGAAGACCCATTCCAAATGTGGACAACAGCATCCCTTGGGCTGAGGCCACAGACTGAGCAGAAGCCGGGAAGTGAGCAGAGCACTGGTGATATTCTCCGCTTCCTGACACAAAGCACAATGGAACCAGGCGCCTCCAACTGCTGCCACCATGCCTTCCCCAACATCATGCATCGTATCCTAAAAGGAAGTCAAAATAAACCTTCTTCCCTAGAGTTTTCACTATGTTTTGTCACAGACATAAAAAAGTATATAATAAATATCTTTACTCAATCCAGAGACAACATGCCTAGGCTCAGAGTTTATCGGTGCTTGGTGACTGTCTTAGTTAGGGTTGCTATTGCTATGATGAAACAGTAGGACCCAAGTAACTTGGGGAGGAAAGGGTTTATTCAGTCTATGCTTCCACAGCATCAAAGAAAATCAAGACAGGGATTCAAGCAAGGCAGGAACCTGGAGGCAGAAGCTGATGTAGAAGCCATGGAGGAGTGCTACTTACTTGCTTGCTCCTCATTGCATGCTGAGTCTGCTTTCTTATACAACCCAGCATGCTTTTATATAAAATCCCGGATCACTGACCCAAGGATGGCACCACCCACAATGGGCTGGGTCCTCTCACATCAGTCACTAGCTAAGGAAATGCCCTATAGGCTTGTATGCAGCCTGATTTAGGAGGCATTTTCTCAACTGAGGCCCCTCCTCTCAGATGACTTCAGCTTGTGTCAAGCTGACATTAAACTGGAAAGCAGAATGACCATAATCATTCTTTCTGTCCACTCACGACCTGCCCAGAACAGATCATGGATTCACCATTGCAAGTCTAGGGGAGCAATATTTTGACACTAATTGCTTTGATTTTACATATATGTATAGTTTATAACATGTTATGATATACATATATAGCAAAAGGATTAAGAAAAATCTATACCCATTTACTATCAATTACCATTTCCTCTTCCCCTTTCATGTGTCTATATGCACATGTATGTATGTGTATTCATACACATGCATGTGTGTGTATGCATACATGCATATTTTTGAGAGTGCCTAACGTTTCTTACCTTAGCAACCTAGAAGCATTATTAAATAGTCATTATACTGCCCATCACATAACTCTGGGTTCTTTTTCTCCATTCACGGGCTGTAGGTAGGCACTTCAGCCCAATGTTAGGGTAAGAAAGACTACAAGAGCATAGACATCTAGAACCTAATATAGAGTACTACATCAGGAAAGGTGTTTCAGAAACTCAAAAACTGGGTTTAAAGTACAAAAACTAAAATCCATGCTATGAAAAACAGATGGCTTAAAAGGCATTGCCAATCCTGAGACTCAATTAGAAGATTAAAGTAAGAGTTAGAAAATCAGATGCCACTAAATATCCCCAACTATGCCAGACTCTCCTGGAATGAGTCTTGGGAGAAGTAAAGTTCTATGTAAAGTGAGGCTTTAAAAGCAGAGTGGGCTGGGTGTATCCATGCACACTTTTAATCCCAGCACTCAGGAAGAAGAGGGAGGAGGATCTCTGAGAACTCCAGGCAAGCCTGAACTAAAGAGAAAGTCCCCATCTCAATTAAAAAAAAAAATGCAGACGCTGTGGCTGTACCCCAGCATATATGCACAGGCATGCAGTGTTGTGCAGAAGGTTCTGGGTAGGCTGACTCCTTGACACAGTAACAAGTCAGCTCTCCCAAGTACCAGAAAATGAGACAAGCAGAAGCTCAGTGGGCATAGATGGGAAGCTGCAAAGTCAACCCAGGGTGAGTTAGAGCTCCTTCCTGTCAAGGGAGTAGACACCCAAAGCAGAGACCCGACACCTGCCTGTGGCATCCTCATACTATTTAAGGTCCCAGCTCTAGGAAAATAAAAAGGGAAAGAAACTGACCCTTAGGAATGGGGATGGGCATAACAAAAGAGTTAGGCTGTCTGTTTAAAGCTGAGGTAACTGAGATCAGTTTAAAAATTCCTGCCATCACACTTATAATGAGGACTAATGAAGATTATGTTTATCACTTTCACACCCAGCTGGTGATTCAGTTTCTCTCATTAGTCTATAAGTAGGCTCACTGTCTTCATATAGTCACTTGCTTTATTCTTTGCTATACCAACCATAGAATATATTAAAACAATGCCTGCTGGCATACATCTCTAGCACAGGACTTTACATAACTTCCACCCCCATTTCACCTGGTAGTGGATGCTTGAAATCCTAGCATTCAGAAGGATGAGGTAGAGATCCCAAATTCAAGGTACCCTGGGCCTCATAGCTAGAACCTGTTCCTTTCCTCCCAACCAAATAAAATCTCTGAGTGGACCTGCATCTTCCAAGATGCAATGAGCCTCTGTAGTACCTAAACTCCACCTAAATAAGAAAAACATAACACAAGGAAGCACTGTGACCTAGCAAAACCAAACTACTTCTGGTCCAGTGTGCATGAATGTAGAAAGCAGAAAATGACAACGACCAGGCCAGACACTCCTCTAATAAACAACCTGCCTACTTGTATAATGATGCTGGGTTACAGAATGAAAAGCAAAATTAGCTATTTTTTCCTAATAAGAATAGTGTTGGAAGATGTTAATTTTTTCTGGTTAGCCCAGCACTACAAGTAAGGAAGAATAAAAGCAGAGGCAGGAGGATGGCAATAACTTCACAGCCAGCCTGGGCTACACTGTGTTAAGAGGGAGGAGAAAGAGAAAAAGGAGAATGGTAGTGTGGGAGTAAAAGGGAGTAAAAGGTTTGGTTCTTTTGCCTGTTCTCAGTGCTCTTTACTTATGAAGCAACACGGAGCAGAAAGATCGCCAGACTTAGTGTTCACTTAATTTAGATAATCTAATTAATTACCTGCATCTTTAGGTCAATGTGCTCTTCGGGGTAGATTCCAGGATAAACCATTCTCCAGACATAAAGATTCCTAGGCACAGAACCTCTCTACAGACAGCTCCGTCCTCAGTTTCTCATTACCTTCTCTCCATAGAGCTTCGAGCGCCCACATTAAGTCATCAGAAGCAGATGTGCTAAAGCTATACATACCAAGCCTTAAAACAGCTTTTAGTGTTTCCTGGGGATTTATCGCACATGTAGAATAGCCCCAGGTGGCCATCTCTAAAAACTTAGTTCTAGAAATTATCTAAGCCTCAGATTCCTCATATCAAATATCCTTTAATATCCACTTTATAGAACTCTGTGAGGAGTTGGTTGGGAGTGGAGGAACACCTAGCACAATTCTAGCCACAGTAAACAGTAAAACAAAGGGTGAGCCTTTATGAGCATGTGGTTACAGTGAGGTCATGTCATCAGCAAGAATGTAAATTTCTCTGACACATGCAGCACCCATAAAGAAGTATCAAAAGAAAGGAACAAGAAATGAAGAAAAGGAGAAAGAGAAGGAAAAATAAAATATGAAAAGAAAAAGAGGGAGAGAGGGAAGGGGGAGGCAGAGAGAGAGAGAGAGAGAGAGAGAGAGAGAGAGAGAGGTTTTCCCACTTCAAAAATTCAGATTAATGATGGTTCTTTTCACTTCAAACTACTTGACAATAAAGTCCTTCCCAGGTGTACCCAGATTCTTGGGCTGTAGGTGATCACAGTTGTAGCCAGGTTGACAACCAAGAATAGTAGTCATCACAACTTATAGCAAGCACTATTGGAATATGGAGAAACCTTTAAGAGATAGGGTCCACTGGGCAAAGGCTGGGTCGCTGAGGACATGCTCTTGAAGAGGACATTTGGAATCTGATTCCTTCCTCTGTTTCTTATTTCTTTAGAGATATATTTATTTGCTTATTATTTTATGTATGTATGTGTGTCTACATGTCTCTGTACACCAAGTGCATGGAAAAGCCCTTGGAGGCCAGAAGAGGGCATAAGCTCCTCTAGAATCAGAGTTATAGCCAGTTGTATATAACAACTGTTGTAACAGTTGTAAGCTGTCATGTGGGTCCTGGAAACCAAACCCAGATACTCTGCAGGAATAGTGGGTGCTCTTTATTCCTCCTCCCTTTCATGACGCCTTTGCCACCATGATGTGAAGAGTTCCTCCACCATACCTGCCACCATGGTGTCCTGCCTCACCACAGACCCAATTGCAACAGGACCTGTAATCCATGGACAGAAACATGTAAAACTCTGAACCGAATTAAATATTTTATCCTTTAAAATTGACCATCTTCAATGCTTTTTCACAGTGGCAGAAAGCTGGATAATCCCTTCCTCAGTGCAAACAGCAGAAAGTAATTCTTCAAAAGCCATCCTGGTTTTATGCTTACCAATGCCCACAAGCAACTCAAGGAAAATTTGTTTTTTAAAAAATGGATTTAAATTTACCATAGATCAGTAGCCCAGAGCTATATGGCAATAGAATAAAACCCTCCAGCTAAACATTTAACACCAGTCTATTTCAGCCTGTGCCCATGCAAGCCTCCTTGTTTGCAGCCCCGATGGTATACCTCTGATGTTCCTGTCTCTCTGCTCATCAGTTAGGCACAGTACCACAGAGCTGAAACACTGGAGAAATTCAGACTCCAAACATTCAGGAGTAGAGCATATGGCTTTCCAGAAGCGGGCCAGCAAAGTGACATGTGTCTTTACAAATGTCCCTGTGCAATGTGCTCCAGCTGCTAAGGAACAGAATGTCTGTGTTGACTTTCACCCTCATCTGTTCACAAATCGGTTTTCAGCTGGGCTGAAGTATGGAAAACAGACAGCTTCTGAAGAGGAAGAATGCTGCCAGGCAGAACTGAAGAGCATATTCAGATGCCAGGCTAAAAAGTCATAGTATTTAGCCATTTTGTTGATTAAGAAAACAGTTGTGACTGTGATCAGTCACAGAAATATCTATCTGTCCATACAAAGCACTGAGCTTTGCATGTACAACTGTTAGTAGGAAATGTAACTTTCTTGTTCCATAAGGACCCCTAATTACTCAGATCCTCAGTGCACACCTCCACACCACAGTCCTGACCACCAGCACTCTCCATTATCGCTTACAAGACCTATTTCAGACCTCCACATTCAGGGCTTTAGCAATGGCCTAACAAGATACTCATTGCTATGTAGCAATTCCACTCTCCCCTGCCTTCATCTTCCCAATCATGGTTAGCTCATGAGGTTAGAGGCTATACAAACGCTGTGGACCATTGTAACCTCAAGCCTATTGTGGAACGCCACACATAACAGGTGTGTGTGTGTGTGTGTGTGTGTGTGTGTGTAGCAGAGATGTAAGCTTCTTTCTGGTCACACTGGTTTCTCCTCTCCATTTGCACATAGCTCTCCGACCCCTGCCTTGGGCGTTCAACTTCACAGGTTTTTTATATTTTTGGTTGTGAGCCTAGCCTTTAATGGCTGAGCTATCTCTCTAGCCCAACTTCACAGTTTTCTATGTCCAGATGGTTTCTTGAGTAACTGCAAACAGTCTGGTTTGGGGTTCCTTACAACACAATTTTTCTTAAAATCCATGTTTGCTTCATTCACATGTAGGACAGTTAATCTGTCAGTTCTACGGGACTGAAATCATTAACCACATCTATGTGCATGTGAGGACATCTCCAGAGAGGATTAAGTAAAGGTCGGAAGCATAACTAATGCTATGGAGACGGGCATTACCATCCCCTGGGCTCTGGGTTCCAGGTGAAGAAAAGACAAGTGGGGAGTGCTATATGGCACACATTCTCTATCTCTGCTTCCTGGTTGCCATGATATGAGCTACTTTGCTCCAACACATTCTCGCCATGATGGACTGAAACTTCTGAAAGCTTGAGGTGAAAAAAAAATGCTTCTTCACTTAAGTAGTTCATGTCAGAGAAGTCACCAATGATGTCCATGGTGTTGATTTCGCAAGTGAGAAGAGACACACGCTCGCTCACTACCAAGGCCAAACGAGGGTTTAAGAGAATTCTCAGGCGGATACAGAAACAAAAGCAGGACAGAAGGAGATAAGAAAAGAGCGACCAAAACGTGGGTGTCTCTTTTTAAGAGAAGGAGTGTGCATGGGGTTATGTAGTCACATTTAGGGCATGCCTCCATACGAAGTGCATCCCACCCAAGCCATGTTGGCTCAACCACGTGGAGTGCCAGGAATATTTACACATAGTGCTAGAGTATTGATCAGCTCATGGTAACTCAGAGGGCAATAAATATTTGTATTTCTTACATTATAAAAAGGGGGAGAACAATTCTTTCTGTAAGGATTTTTGGCATTCCCTAACTGAGCCCCTCAGCTCAGGTGGGATGCACCTTGCACGGAGGCACGCCTCTGGGCGTAGCTACGTAAACCCTGCAGCACTGAGTACAAAACACCTCCCTGGACCATGGCTGGACCCAGAAGCACCTGTCTGGACCCATGATGCATACTGTAAAGCACCTCCCTAGACCCATGACACATACCCGTGCACGCCCCTTCCTTTAAAAGCAGCTGCAAGCCCATGCTCGGTCCTTTTCTCTGTCCCCTGACTTCTGTTCTGCTCTTCTGTCTCTTTACCTGCCTGGGACTTTTCTCTTAAATTAACACCATGCATAGCCTTGCTAATGTGTGCTTGCTTTTACGCGCAAAACTAACACTCTCCAAAGCTCAGAGAATATCCCAGAAGAGAAGTGTCAAAAGAATGTGAAAGACAGAGGATGTAGGGATATTCAGCAAAAAGACATCAGTGGACATGGCATACACTCCCCTTCTGAACTTATGGAAGGTGTAGTTATCTACAGAGCTTGCTCCAGATAGGTCTCTGTCAACTTTTCATCATGGCTGAGGGAAGAGCCTAGGATGTCCATCTCCCTGAGGTCTATCATCAGCTAATAGTTGTTGAGGGAGGGGATATTTTTTAAGTGCTAAGGTCATAAGTTGTTTGTGTTCCAAAAAATAAGATTTTCCCCTATCCATATTCATGCAAACAACCCTAATTAAGTTCAATGGGACACACACAAACACACACACACACACACACACACCATGAAGGTAGAACAGGGAATTGCTGAAAGAAGAGAGGTTTCAATAGGAGAGGGAGAACAAAAGAAAAGATATGCTCTCCCAATGTCAATGTCTACACACCGTATTTTCATGTTTACTATGTTTTCATCTGACTTCTTTTCTCTTTTTTTCTCACAGTACAGTTATATGACGTCATACTTGCTCTTGAAAGCTGATTTTTCTCTAGCATCATTTTCTTTTCTTTTATAAGCTCTCTCTAGACTAAGTCTATGTCTTGAGGTACCCTAAACATCATGTAAGAGCCTTTAGAGATTTGAATTGCCACTCTTCCTTTTTATTGGTCATGGCCAATAAAGTGTGAACACAAGGATCACTAGTCAAACAAAGCACACTGTTTATTGATAGTACCACCAGAGCAGAATTATGGTGAAAGCTGAATTGAGGTCACAGTGAGACAAGTAACTTCCCACCACGAGACCTTACCCCAAGTAAGGCCAAAACTAAGAAATACAACCCAGATACCCTTACCCACATGGACCAGAACCAGAAGGCACTCTTCTCAGTCTAGAAAAAGAGAAACAGAGACAGCCAGCAGAAACTTCAAAGCCATGTGCAGTGTTACCACTGACTGGTCAGATCAGTTTGACCCATAAAGAAAGAACCATGGCATTGAAACCTGCCAGAAGCAAGGGTCTAGAACATGAAACTAAAAAGAGTATATGTCATTGATGTGACACCATTGACATGGTGATCACACACAGCAGAGTGTCACACATTAATTTCAAGTTCTCTGATATTGCCTAATCTTTGTGTCTTAGGAAGAAATGATGGAGAAATGATGAAAAGAAATTAACACTATCCCTAGCACCACCACCACATCTGTTAGTTCAGATGTTCATAGACTAAAGCCAAAGTGAAAGAATATTGTTCCCCAAATGTGTCTTAGGCACCCTGTAGGTGCTGAAACAGGTGCCTGTTGATGGAATAAATTGTGATTTCTAGATCTGGATCTTTGTCCTGAGTACTGTGGCATAAGCAGACCTACAGATCTCCCTTTTTCCTTCAGCATCCTCCATGTAAGAAAACAGGAAATCATTGGATCATAATATTCTTCCAGTTCCACATAACTATTGCTCAGTTAAAAATGGCCTATCCTCAAAAGACTAATTTATGACCCAGAAGGTAGAGTTGTACCCTCTTTCACCCCACTCCCATTTGTAAAGATAGAGTGAACTTTATTGAGAATAATTCATTCCATCTTTGCTATCCAGAATGACTTTTGACCCTCTTTACTGAAATCCCTATATGGTAGATAAATGGTTTGCAAACTTTCTACATTGCATATACTGAATTATCTCTTTCATGTCATCAGCCTGTGTTTTAAATTATTTTTCCCATTTTTTAATTAATTTTCTTTTTATTTTACATTCCAAACATTTCCCCCTCCCTCCCCTTCTTCTACTCCCCCCCAGTCTCCTCCCACCCCACCTCTATCCACTCCTCATAGGAGGTAAGGCTTCCCTTGGGTAGATAATCCAGGCTGGCATACCAAGGTGGGACAGGCCTAAAACCCTCCTCCCTGGATCAAGGCTGAGCAAGGCATCTCATCATAGGGAATGGGCTCTAAAGACCCAGTTCACGTGCCTAGGATAAGTCCTGGTCTCACTACCAGGAGCTCCACAAAGAGATTAAGACACACAACTGTCACCCACATTCAGAGTGCCTAGTTTGTTCTCATACAGGCATCCCAGCTGTCAGTCCAGGCAGAGTCCACGAGTTTTCACTAACTCCAGTCTCTCTGGTTTTCTCCATCACACTCTTGACATCTCTTGATTCTATAATCTCTTTTCAGCTAAATTCCACAAGCTTGGCCAAATGCTTGGCTGTGGGTCTCTGCATCTGTTTCCATCAGTCACTCGATGAAGGTTCTATGATGACAATTAGGGTAGTCACCAATCTGACTACCAGGTAAGGTTAATTCAGATACCCTCTCCACCATTGCTAGGACTCTTAGCTGGGAATATCCTTGTGGGTTTGGAGGGCAAGCAGAACAGCTTGGCCACACTGCTGCCATGGTGGGCTTAGAGGCCTAGACACAGTTGCCATGACAGGCTTACTCGAAGGCAGCACTGGCTTCAGAAAAATCTATTAAATTTAACTATCTCCAGAATGGGCCAATGAGCATCCAAAAGGAAAAATATCTAACATTCTCTTCCGGGGGAAAATAATCTATCATTCCTATAGATAAGATTGACAAATGCCCCTTGCACAACCTCACACCTATGTTTTTGCTAAGACAGCCTCAATTCCCAAATCCCCTCACTCCCAATCTCTACTGTAAAAAAAAAAAAACAAAAAAACAAAAACAAAACCCTACTGCACATGGGCTTGGCACTCTCTTCTCTAATTGCTGTGTCAGACAGACTGAGAGTCCAGGCTCAAGCTTGAATAAAGGCTTTTTGCTTTTGCATACAGATTCAGATTCCTTGATGGTCTTTTGGAAGACCCTAAAATCTGGGCATAACAGGTTCTTGGAGATTTTCCTACCACCAGGTTTCTCCCTAACCCTAACCCTATAATGGCTTCCCTTCTATAAATATCTCTCTTATTTTTCTCCCTCTTCACCCCTCTCCCAATTGGGCCATCTCAGTCTCTCGTGTTCCCACGTCACCCATTCCCCCAGTTTACCCAGGAGATCTTAACCATTTCTCCTTTCTGGGGCAATCCACACATGTCCGTCTTAGGGTCCTCCTCTTTATACCTAGCTTCTCTTGGGTTGTGGCGTCCTTTGCTTTGCATCTAATATCTACTTATGAGAGTATATACCGTATTTATCTTTCTGGATCTAGGTTACCTCATTCAGAATATTTTCTAGTTCTATCCATTTGCCTATAAATTTCACAAAGTAATTTTTTTAGCACTGAGTAATACTTCATTATGGAAATGTACTACATTTTCTTTATCCATTCCCAAAGGGATACAAATTGGAAAGGAAGAAGTCAAACTTTTATTATTTGCAGATGATACAATAGTATATATAAGTGACCAAAAAAATTCTACTAGGAAACTCCTACAGCTGATAAACACCTTCAGTGATGTGGCAGGATATAAGATTAACTAAAAAAAAATCAGTAGCCCTCTGATATAAAAGGTTTCACAGGATGAGAAAGAAATCAGAGAAACATCACCCTTTACAATATCAACAAATAACATAAAATATCTTGAGGTAACTCTAGACAAACAAGTGAAAGACCTATGTGACAAGAACTTTAAGTCTTGAAGAAAGAAATACAATAAGATATCAGCAAATGGAAAAAATCTCCCATGTTCTTGAATAGGTGGAATCAACATAGTAAAAATGGCAATCTTAAATTATTTTTTTAACTGAAGACATTTTCCAAAACAAACAAAAAAAAACAATAAAAACCATCCTTGGGTTTTCATGAGAAAGTTAAATTTCATGAGAAAATGAAATTAAATTATTTCTGCAATATTTCATATTATACTAGTTGGAACAATCTTCTTTCAACTTATTATATGAGATATTTTCTTAGCCTTAGAGTATTGAAATACATTAACTAGATAATTTTTAAAGTATAATTTATTCTATGAGATGAGGTTTTCAAATGAATATTATTTTCTTTCCTATATAATTTTAAAACTTTATTTTCTCAAACATGAAACCTAACTTGACCACCCAATTATACAAACAGATGAACTATACAAAGATGGTAGAAATAAAATATTGTTCCTAGTAATAAAGAATCATAACATGAGCTCATTTTTTTTCACAACAAGGAATTGATCTCTGTTATTTGACTCATGGTGACATTACTTTGGATTTTTCTCTAGGAAATTTACATAACCAAAATATTTCATATACATGAATTATGAAAATTAATAAAATTTGCCCAAAGAATGATTATTGATACTCTTGGCCATATTTTCTATTATCAGCATTACAAAGAGGTTAAAGCAATTCTCTAGGGTTGGTTACTTTTCTGGGGAAAGTATTTGAATAGATTCTAATTTATAAATTTGTTCTAATTAAATATTGTAGCAGGGTGCCCTGTAAACTACAAACTATGTAAAACTTTGTATCTTATGAAGTTGAGACCAGACCACTAGTCATAGGCCAATCATTTCACTGTCAGGTGAACCATGAACATATTGTGCTGTCTGTCCTATAGTTTTATTACCTATAAAACAGAGATAATGTCAAAATCTACTATATCAAATTTCTGTATAATTTAAATGAAATTATATATTATGAAGACAAATATAGCTCCTGACACTTATAGATATTCAATAAATATTATTTTTAGACAAAATATGAGTGAATAATTTTATAGCTTAAAAAAGAATGTTTTTCTATGTATGGTATCAAAGCAAAAAAGCATGATACATAAAATATAAAGTTTTTAAAAGATCTGCTGTGTTTCTAACTATGTGTATGTGTGCAGGTGCCCTCAGATACCAGAAGACCATGCTAGATCCCTGGTTCTGACCCAGGTGGATACTGAGAACTTAACTCCTCTGTAGAACTGATTCTTAATCATTAAATCTTCTCTCCCTCTCCATATGTGAAGTTTTTAAAATAATGGAAATATCACAATCAAGGTAAAGGACAAACACCTGGAAGAAAAGATTTACAACATAGTCATTCACAAATAGGTAAATAGCTGCAAGGCAGAGAGGAAGAAAAATAACTAAAGGAGATAAATCAAAAATTCAAAAAAAACATAGAGCTGGTAAATATATGAACAGATGTTCAGCCTCACTAGCAATCAAAGAAATGCAAATAAAAAAAACAGACTGGAGATGATTAAAGAGACAGACGAGACCCAGCATCTGCGCGTGCACATGCAGTAGGCTGGCCCTCATGCACTTTCAATAAGTGAACTTTGGGGACAGTCTTTTAAATGGCTACTGAAGTTTACACATCAAAACTCAAAAGATGCCTTCCTTTTGTGGGTTTTCTTTTATAGCCTACCTACAGTTTTTCAATAATCAAACACAAAACAGTTTCTGCTTTTCAAAATCAGAATAGTTTATTTCCCCTCTTCTTGTGGTTTTAAAGAGAAATAAGAGCTCAGGTGGCCTTATAAAGAGTAATAATAATAATAAAACCTGTAGTATCACATGACAATTCATGGATCAGAGGGGACTTCTTGCCCTGATTCTCACACCTGCTGAACAGGAACAGAGCAGGAAGAACTACTTATCCTGGGAACAGCCATAAGCCTCCAGGCTCAGTTAATCCTCTGTGCACCTGCCTTCATCCTACAGATGGTCCTGCAGGGGAAAGGATGCTGAATTCCAGAACCTGGAGCATCTTCCCCACTCTCCTTTAGGAGGTGCTTCTCTGACAGTAAACTAACACCTTCCTACATCTTCCTGCTCCATGGAATTCACTGACTGGTGAAGAGATCTCTCCTCATTCTAAGCATATAAAGCCAGTACTCTCCTCAAGTTCCTTTCCAGATCTCATCAACAAAATAGGAGAATTTTCCCTTTCTTCTCTCTTTATTTATATATATATATATATATATATATATATATATATATATATATATATACACACACACACACACATATTATTTGGTGTTTTTACATCATGCACCCCATCAAACTCAGATATCAGTCTTCTCAGTATCATGCCCACACTTATGATCTCCCCATTTACAAAACTACCCATTCATGCTGCTCATTTGCTTACTGGAGTATAATTAATCTCCCTGTGGCCAGCCCCTTAAAGAAAACAAGTCTTTCCTTACCCACCCCTCTGCCAGAAGCCATCAATGCAGAAATGAGGCAATGTGACACTTAGCTATGTTCCAGCCTTGGGTTCTTGTGTACCATAACATCTCCCTCTTTTTATATTTTTTTAAAGTCCACTAATGAGTGAGTACATCCCTGCTTATCTTTCTGGGATTGTGATACCTCATTCAGGATGATATTCTCCATATCCATCCATTTGCCTGCAAATTTTAGAGTATCATCTTACTGCTGAGTAGTACTCCATTGTGTAGATGTACCACAGCTTGTTAATCCATTCCTCAGTTGAGGGGCATCTAGGTTGTTTCCAGGTCCTTGCTATTATGAATAATGCTGCTATGAACATAGTTGAGCTAATGCTTTTGGGGTGTGAATGTGCGTCTTTAGGGTATATGTCTAAGAGTGGTATTGTTGGGTCCTTGGGGAAATTGATTCCCAGTTTCTGAGAAACCGCCATACTGCATTCCAAAGTGGTTGAACAAGCTTACACTCCTATCAACAATGGAAGAGTGTTCCCTTTGCACTATATCCTCTCCAGCATAGGCTGTCATCTGTGTTTTTAATCTTGGCCATTCTGACAGGTGTAAGGTGGTATCTCAAAGCTGTTTTGATTTGCATTTCCCTGATGGTTAAAGATGTTGAGCACTTTTTCATGTGCCTTTCAACCATGTTTAATTCTTCTGCTGAGAAGTCCCTTTTTAATTCTGAACCCCATTTTTTAATTGGGTTTTTAAGGATTTGGGGTTCTAGTTTTTTGAGTTCTCTATATATTTTAGAGATCAATCCTCTGTCACTTGTAGGTTTGGTAAAAATTTTTTCCCATTCTGTAGGCTGTCGATTTGTCTCATTGACTGTGTCCTTGACCTTACAGAAGCTTCTCCGTTTCAGGAGGCCCGACTTATTGATTGTTGTTCTTAGTGTCTGTGCTGGTGTTATATTTAGGAAGTGGTCACCAGTGCCAATACATTGGAGGGTATTTCCCACTTTCTTTTCTATCAAGTTCAGAGTGGCTGAGTTTATGTTGAGGTCTTTGATCCACTTGGATTTAAGTTTTGTGAAAAGAATCTCAGGAGGCATCACCATCCCCGACTTCAAATTATACTATAGAGCTTCAGTAATAAAAACGGCTTAGTAGTGGCATAAAAACAGACTTGTGGATCAAGGGAATCGAATTAAAGACCCAAACATTAACCAACACACCTATGAACACTTGATCTTTGACAAAGAGGCCAAAGATATTCAATGGAAAAAAGATAGCATCTTCAACAAATGGTGTTGGCATAACTGAAGGGCAGTGTGTAGAAAAATGAAAATAGATCCAAACCTCTCTTTCTTCTCTTATCTATGCCCCCATGGGAAACTGTACTGGGCAAAACTGTGATTAAACAAATTACCCTGTTGTGATTTCAGATCCCTATGTGGGTGAAACCTGATCTCGGGCCACTTCAACCTTCTCCCCTATATATCATCATTTTTCCAACACTGGAAACCTAAATGCTTACACTATTTCCTTCTCATATTTTTGTTCAAAAAGGGGGTCAAAAGAGGCTTCTGAATTTCATTCATACTTCAGGATATATTATCCCAACAGCAACAGATTTCATGACCATAAGATCAAATTGAAACTAAAATAATGAGGTTGTTGTAAAAATTCAAAGCATTGAAATACAGCTTTACAGGAGGCCAGATTGGACCTAGGCACAAAAGGCTCCACAAACCTCAGCAAAAATACTCTTGCCAGTCACCAGAACCCTTGGTCATCTAGGACAGAAGGCATGAGAGAAAAAAGAAAAAAAAAACAGAAAACAAAGTAACAAAACATCCTTCCAACAAAGACAAACAAGAATCATTCCAAATCCGATGCCTAAATGCAGTATAAGAAACATCTAGTAACAAAAAGGCAGTGTGGCACCACCAGAACCCCAGTAATTCTATAGCAGTAAGACTTGAACATTCCAATGCAGCTGAAGCACAAAAAAATTACCTTAAAAATAACTTTCTGAATATGATAGAAACACTTTAAGAGGAAATAAAAATTTCCCTTCCAGAAATCGAAGGAAAGACAAGCAAAAAATTGAAAGAAATCAATAAATCCCTTAAATAATTCCAAGAAAGCTAAGAAATACAACAAACAAATGAAGAAAATGGTTTAAGGCCATAAAATGGAAATAGAAGCAATAAAGTTGATGTGGAGAAGAGAGAGTGACTGGAAGGGGCAGGAAGGGGAAGGGAGCTTGAACAAGGGTATACATGAATAAAAAATATGACTTTATTCATAATAAATAAAAGAAAAAAAGAAGCAATAAAGAAAGGAGAAACTGAGAGAATTCTGAAAATAGAAAACCTGGTAAGCAAATGGGACTACAGATGCAAGCATCAGCAGCAGAATATAAACAATAAAAGAGAGATTCTTAGGCAGTGAAGATATGATAGAAGAAATACATTTGTAAGTTAAAGAAAATGTTAAATGTAAAAGATTCTTAACACAAAACATCCAGAAAATATGGGATACCAGGAAAAGGCCAAATGTAAGAATAATAGTGCTATGGGATGGTCTTTCTGCACACTGTGAATATATGTTGCTACTACTGGTTAATTAAAAAGCTGTTCTGGCCTAGGGCAAGATAAGAGTAGTGATACATAGATTAATAGAAATGAGTTTAGGTAAGTTGTAAGAGCTAGTTAATAATGAGCCTGAGTCATAGGCCAAGCAGTGAATATTAATATTAAACCTCAGAGTAATTACTTTTAAGCAAGTTTAGAAATACCTGTGGGAGAGATTTGTCTAGACCTAAGGGCCAGGCAGGACCAAGAAACTTCTAGCTACATAATAGGAATAGAAGAAGAAAAAGAAGAAAAAGAAGAAAAAGAAGAAGAGGAGGAGGAGGAGGAGGGAGGAGGAGAAGGAGAAGAAGAAGAAGAAGAAGAAGAATCCAAGCTCAAAGGCACAGAATATATATTCAACAATATCAAAGAAGAAAACTTTCCCAATCTAAAGGGCATGCCTATAAAAATACAAGAAGCTCACAGAACACCAAATAGACTAGACCAACGAAACAAAAATAAAGTAGCCTCACCACATAATAATTAAAGCATCAAATGTTCAGAATAAAGAATAAATATTAAAAGCTGCAAAGAAATAATGCCAAGTAACATATAAAGGCAGACATATCATAATTTTACCTGAGTTCTGAATGCAGACTCTAAAACTCAGAAAAACCTGAACAGGCATCTACCTGGACAGGCATCTTGTGGACACTCAGAGACCATGAATATCAGCTCAGACCATTATACCTAGAAAACTTTTCAGTTACCATAAGTAAAGCAAACAAGATATTCCAAATTTACACAGTACCTCTTCACAAACTCAGCCCTACAGAAAGTATTAGAAGTAAAACTCTAACCCAAAGAAGTTGGCTGCATGCATGAAAACACAGGCAATAGATAGATATCTCACACTTAAAGAAAAAGGAAAACACACATGCATGCACACACATACACACATATCACTACCACCATCACCAACAACAAAAATAATAAGAATTAACAACCATTGGTCATTAATATCACTTACTATGCATAAAATCAATCCATCAATAAAAAAACAGGCTAGCAGAAGGGATATGAAAATAGGACATATTCTTCTGATGTATTCAAGAAAAACACCTCAATATTAAAGACAGACATTACCTCAGAGTAAAGAGTTGAAAAGAGATTTTTTTCCAATCAAATAGACCTAAGAAGCACCTGCATAAAAATTTGAAGAAACTCACACTAGCGACTTAACAGCATACCTAAAAGCTCTAGAAAAAGAGAAGCAAATACACCCAAGAGGAATAGATGTTAGGAAGTAATTAACTGGGGGCTGAAATCAATAAAATTAGAAACAGAGAGAACAATACAAAGAATCAATAAACAAAAGTTGGTTCTTTGAGAAAAATCAACAAGATAGAAAAACCCTTATTTAAACTAATCAAAAGGCAGAGAGATAATATCGAAATTAACAAAATCAGAAATAAAAAAGAGGACATAGAAACAGACACTAAGGAAACCCAGAGACATAGTAAGTCATATCAAAAACTTGTATTCCACAAACTTGAAAAATCTAAAAGAAATGAACTAACTTCTTGATAGGTATTACATACCAAAATTAAATGAAGACCAGATAAACAATTCAATAGACCTATAACCCCTAAGGAAAAGGAAGCAGTCATTAAAAGTCTCCCAACCAAATAAAAGCCCAGGGCCAGATGGTTTCAGTGTAGAATTCTATCAGACCTACAAAGAATACCAACACTTCTCAAATTATTTCACAAAATAAAAACAAAAGGAACATTGCCAAATTCTTTTTATGAGGTTACAGTTGCCCTGATACCAAAACCACACAAAGACTCAACAAAGAAATACAAGATTAATATTTATTAAGGAATTTATATGAAACACTCACTGATATAAGATTGAACTTTAGGGCAACTTTTGGAGGGTTGAAACGTCCCACGTGGTAGCAGCGGCAATCTTTCCTCTGAGAACTTGAGAAACAAACAGGAAGGGCAGGCAGTGTTCAACTGGTCTTTAAAGGGGGCTGGCCACGCCTCATCTAGGGTACTTCAGACCTCAAAGCCACACCTATAGGTCTCTCACAGTAATGCCTGAACCCACCACATCCCTCTCTTTTGTGTAACTAAGAAAGTTTTTAACCTGAGTATAAATTATATATAATAGAAATAGCTATAAGGTAATGTCTAGGAGAGGGAAAAGGCAAATAATATAAACAAGGTCAAATTATAACTAACAAACAAACATAAAATATCTTAAATGTCTAGAATATTGGTAAGTGGCAATATATAGAGATTATTTTAAAGCTGTTTATCTTGAACAATATGAATCTAATATTTGAATGTTTTTAGCTAAGATATGAGATGGTAGTAACTTTAACTATTTAGTCTTTAACTTTATCAAAGACTTGAGAAGGAAAATATATTATCTGAATAAGCTTACAGCATGAGCGAGTAACTTTTAAAATTTAAGAGAGGACAGTGACAGTCAGCTGTTGGACAGTCACTCAGATTTTTTGGAAAGTTGGAGCATCTATTGGGAGGGGGCTATAGGTCTAGGATATCTGACAGATCTCTTTAGAAGTAGGGTATTTTGAGAAGCTGTCATGTCTTGCCTTGGCAGGTTTTAGCAGTCTCTTATCTTTTGTCTTGCTCATCTGGATTGAACAGCATGTTTACTGTCAGCAGTTGAGGCAAGGGCAGTTTTTTGCCCAATAGGCCATTGTCTGCCAAGGAAACCAAACTCTTTATGGAGTATCTTTGATGCCTAACATCATATCAGGAAAGAAACAGTGTTGCCAGAAGTTATCATGTCGTTCATGAATGAATTTTGAATAACAAAACATTAAATGTCACATCTTTAGGTCTATAAAGTGGTTGAAGACTCTTGTCTATTTAACATATTTTATTATATACCTGAGAAACTTAAACAACATGCCCAGTATATGGTAAACTTTAGTAACTGTGATCTGTAATTCTTATCATCTTAAAGACTGAAACTTATATTGTAAAAATGAGTGAACTGTTTTTGAATAATGACTAAATATGACAATCATATAAACATTCAACAAGGATAAATGTATAGTACAAAATGGCAACAGTATCTTAAATATATATCATTATGCAAAATATCTAAACAGAAGTATATAAAATATCTTAAACAGAAATAGAATATATATATATGAATCACAAATTCTAGTTGGTATTTAATGAAAACTCAGAGTCAGATATTGGGGAAAAGCTGAAATATCAGAGAGAAGAAACATGCTATAGTCAATTCTCATCCAGCCAACTTCTCAGGGTAAAAGCCATCTTCAAGAGTCCTCTGGCTTGCTGTTCACTTCTACCTAATACCTCAATGTCTGCCTACACCTGCCTCAAATATCTTCTTCACCCAGTTGTTTCACTTCTGGGTTCAAATCTGCATCATAATCTTAGAGTTAGGATTAAAGGTATGAACTACTACTATTTGGTAGTTAGAGCTTAAACTCAAAGAAACACAGAAAGATCCCTGTCTTTGGAGTCATGGGATTAAAAGCATAGATCACCACTCCGTCTTTTCTGTGCTGGCATTAAAGGCATGAGTTACCACTCTCTGACCC
Organism: Sigmodon hispidus; assembly: GCA_004025045.1. NCBI lineage: Eukaryota > Metazoa > Chordata > Mammalia > Rodentia > Cricetidae > Sigmodon > Sigmodon hispidus. The sequence continues at coordinate 18,631 of PVIH01001154.1, read as the reverse complement.
TTGTGGCTTGACTGTGGGTGGATCTGTTCTCTGATATTTCAGGCTGATTTTATTAAATATAAAATATATCACCACATATATATGTAATGACTAGTATAATTAAACAGAGGTAGAAATTGTATAGTGAAAATGACAATGTTTAATATGCATTAATGTGTAAAATATTTTAAACAGAAGTAGAAGCACATGCAAAATATGGCAATTATAGATTTAATTTCGTATTAATATACAAATTACCTTAAAGAAAATAATTTTAAATTTGAATTTGTATTAATACACAAATTATTTCAAGCAGACATATAAAATAATTTTATATCAATATACAAGAATCTATACCAGTGTAAATTGTCTATGGCTCATATTTGGCTAACAATTGTTTACAGGTAAATATAATAATCTACCTATATCTGTTCTATCTACTCAACTTTCTCTTCTTTAAAAGGAATTCCTGAGTTTATATTATTGCCTGGCCTAGCCATAAGGTCTAGAAAATCCACTTTTGGATCCAGACATTATAGAAATTATTTATTGGCAATTGATTATATAAAAGGATTAATATTTATTAAGGGGTTAATATGAAACACTCACTGATATAAGATTGAACTTTAGGGTAATTTTTGGAGGGTTGAACTGTCCCATGCAGTGGTGGCAGTAATCTTTCCTCTGGGAACTCAGGGAACAAACAAGAAGGGCAGGTAGTGTGCAACTGGTCTTTAGAGGGAGCTGGCCATGCTCCATTTAGTGTCCTCAGACCTCAAAGCCATGTCTCCAGCTCTCTCTCAATAATACTTGAACCCACCATACTTGATCATCTCATTAGATACTGAAAAAGCCTCTGACAAAATTCAACACCACTTCATGATAAAAGTCTTAGAGAGAACAGGAATACAAGAAGCATACCTAAACATAATAAAAGCAATACACAGCAACCAAGAGCCAACATCAAATTAAATGGAGAGAAACTCAAAACAATTCCACTAAAATCAGAAACAAGACAAGGCTGTCAACTCTCTCCATATCTATCCAATATAGTTCTCAAAGTTCTAGCTGGAGCAATACGACAATGAAGGAGATCAAGGGGACACAGATTGGAAAAGAAGAAGTCAAATTTTCACTATTTGCAGATGATATGATAGTATACGTAAGTGACCCCAAAAATTCAACCAAGTAACTCCTACAGCTGATAAACACCTTTAGCTAAGTGACTAGATAAAAGAATAACTCAAGAAAATCAGTAGCCCTCCTATAAACAAAGGATAAATGGTCTGATAAAGAAATTAGGGGAGGGGGCTGGAGAGATGGCTCAGCGGTTAAGAGCACTGTCTGCTCTTCCAGAGGACCCGGGTTTGATTCCCAACACCCACATGGCAGCTAACAACTGTCTGTAGTTCCAGTTCCAGGCAAACACCAAGGCAAATAAATAAAAATAAGTAAATAATAAATAAATAAAGTTTTTTTTTTAAAAAAAAAAAAGAAATTAGGGGAAAAATGCCCTTCACAATAGCCACAAATTACATAAAATATCTTGGGGCTAACTCTAACCAAACAAGAAAAAGACCTGTATGACAAGAACTTTAGGTTCTTGAAGAAAGAAATTGGAGAAGATATCATAAGATGGAAAGATCTCCTATGCTTATGGATCAGTAGAATGAACATAGTAAAAATGGCCATCTTACCAAAAACAATCTATACAGATACTGTGCAATCCCTATCAAAAATCCCAACACAATTCTTTTCAGAACTTGAAAGAATAATATTCACCCTTGAATGGAAAAACAAAAAATCCAGAATAGCTAAAACCATCCTGAACAGTAAAAGAACTTCTAGATGTATCACCATCCCTGATTTCAAGCTCTACTAAAGAGCTATAGTAATAAAAACAGCCTGGAATTGGCATATAAACAGATAGGTGAATTGGTGAAATTAAATAAAAGATTCCACACATCTATGAACACCTGATTTTTTATAAAGAAGCCAAAATTATACAATGGGGAAAAAAGAAAGCACCTTCAACAAATGGTGCTAGCACAAATGAATGGCAACATGTTGAATAATACAAAAAAATCCATATTTATTGCCATGCATAAAGCTCAAGTCCAAGTGGATCAAAGACCTCAACATGAATCTAATTACACTGAACCTGAGATAAAAGAAAGTGGGAAATAGCTTTGCATGTTACCATAGGAGACAACTTCCTGAATATAACACCAGTTGCAGATACACCAGGTTCAGCAATTAATAAATAGGACCTCTTGTAACTGAAATGCTTCTGTAATGCAGAGGACTCTGTCAATGATACAAACCAGCAACCTAGAGAATGAGAAAAGATCTTTATCAATCCCACATTTGACAAAGGGCTGATCTCTAAAATATATAAAGAACTCAAGAAACTAGACATCAAAAAACTAAATAATTCAATTTAAAAATTGAGTACAGATTTAAACAGAGAATTCCCAACAAAATAACCTCAAATGGCTGAGAGACACCTAAAGAATTGTTAGCCATCAGAGTAATGCAAATCAAAAGGATTCTGATATTCTATCAGACACCTGTCAGAATGGCTATGATCAAAAACACTAGTGTCACTGGAGAGAATGTGAAATCAAGGTGAACACTCCTCCACTGCTGGTGGGAATGCAAACTTCTACTACCACTTTGGAAATCAGTGTGGTGGTTTCTCAGAAAACTAGGAATCAATCTCCCTCAGGACCCAGATTTATTACTCTTGAACATATACACAAAGGAATCTCAATCATACCATGAAGACACTTGCTCAACTATATTCATAGCACCATTATTCATAATACCCAGAACCTAGAATGCCTCTCAACTAAAGAATATATAAAGAAAATGTGGCATATTTACACAATGGAGTATTACTCATCTGTCAAAAACAATAACATCAGGAAATTTGAAGGCAAATGGATGGATATAAAAAAAAATCATACTAAATGAGGTAGCCTAGATCCAGAAAGTCAAACTTGGTATGTACTCACTCAGAAGGTATTAGCAGTAAAGTAAAGGATAACTATACTACAATCCATAGCCTCAGAGAGATTAAGTAAAAAGGAGGAACCAAAGGGGAATGCAGCACTGATTTTCCTGGGAAGGGGAAGTAGACGATCTCCTTGGTAGACTGTGGGAGTGGGGAGATAGAAACATGAGAGACTGGGTTGAGGGTGGGGGGGGGGAGAATAATGGAAGAGATGACTTGTTAGGGTGGAGGAGGGTCATTTCTGAGTCAGGTACAAACCTGGTGCAAGGAAAACTCCCACAAATCTACAAGGATGGCCCCAGCTAAGACTCCTAGTGACAGTAGATAGGTAGCCTGCATTGGCCATTCCTGGAAGCAGATGGGTAACTACCCCAATTTTCATCAGAGAGTCTTCATCTAGTAACTGATGGAAACAATGCAAAAATTCATAGCCAAGTACTGGCCTGAACCTGGAGAATCCTGTTGAGGAAAGAGAGGAGGATTGTAAGGGGAGGGGCACAGGGTCATCACAGAGGGACCCACAGAAGTAACTTGCCTGCTCATGGGAGCTTACAGGCTATAGACCACTGGCTAGGAAACTGCTTGAGACCAGCCTAGGTCCTCTGCATATATGTGATGGTTGTATGGCTTGGTCTATTCCTAGAACTCCTGGAAGTGAAAGTGAGCAGCAGTTCCTATGGCTTTGGGGAATCTGCTCCTAATACTAGATTGCCTTGCCCTGCCTTAAGGGGAGGAGCTTACTTAGTACTACCTCAACTTGATATGCCATGCTTTATTGGAATCCTTGGGAAGCCTGCCTCTTTCTCAACAGAGGTAGAAGAGGGGTGGATGGGGGGGGGAAAGAAAGGATGTGGAGAGAGAAGAGAGGAAGAGAAGGAGAAGCTACAGTCAGAATGTAAAATTATGAAAAATTTAATTAATAAAAATAAGTAAATAAGTAAGCAGTAAGAAAATTCTGTGATATGAAACTTTTTACAGACAATCTTCCAACTTGATCTAGTGGATACCCTATACCCACCCACATTCTATCTCTCTACATTGTCTTGGCTTTTTTTTTCTCCTTTTTTGTTAAGGAAATGGAATTAGTTCTCTAAACTAGACTAGAGACCATCTGCTGGTTTCAATGACTAAAAGTGACCTGATGAGTAGGAAAAAATGTGTCATGATTGAGTCCAAAGAATTTCCCTTGAGGAAATTCTGCTTCAAATTCACTTAGTTACACAGCCAAAGAGTAGATCCAAAAAAGCCAGGCTATAATTAGTAAATAAGGAAAAATTTCATCATTTGGACTTGAAAACTCACTGTGTGTCATTTAGCACACTAATATGTTGCCAAGAGCAGTCAGGCAATGAAAAACATTAAGTCATTAAAAAAAATGACTCGTATCTTCTTTCATTCCAATCTATTTAAATTTAGGACAGATGACATGATCGACCTTATCCAAGCCAACTTTGAGAGTTGAGGTTTTCCTAGAGTATGATTTTCTAAGAACTAAAACCTTTGTAAATATAACTGACTATTCTAACCAAATAAAGTTGCCAGTTGGTTCTGAGCCTATGGCCCCATCCAGGGAGTTCTATAAACTTTGTGCAGAGCCAAATACATAATTCTAAACTTTCCCAATATGCACTGACAGAGGAAAGAAAGAATTTTTATTCTGGCTAAAGCAGTTATGCAATGGAGTTCAAGGCTTGTGAAAGAATGTTGTCTGGATCGCAACACTTGGATTGTGACTAGGTAAGGCAGTGCTGTATACAGGGCACACGAATTGCTATACTTTTGTACCACTGAGCAATAGAATAAAGTTATTAAGCCATGCTACTGGGAATGGAGACTCTTACTTTAATTCTGAAACTATATTTGACTGGATCCCATTCCAGTTTTGCTAAATATCACTACCCAATATTATCTGAAATGCTTGGAAGTCTTCCAGTCAAGATGCCCCGCTTTGCTGGTTTCCCCTTTTGGAAATGCTAACAGGGCTTAGTCACCTAGGCTACTGGGGGAGAGCAAAAATGGAAAATACCTGAAGTATTATATAACTGTGTGAGCCAGGCTTAACTTTCTATGTTTCAGCCAACTTAATATTAAAAGTGGTTTCTCCTTTTTCTGAGCATATGGTTGAAAGGAAAGTGGTGATTTCAAATAAAGTAGCATTCAGAGAGAACCAGGTGGGCAAATGGTACGAAGCCTCCATAGCAAAGTAAGAACAGACAGATGAGTCTTAACTCGTGCCCTTGAAAATGTGCAGCCCATACATTAGCATTAAATATGCCTAGAAGCAACTGTGTGAGGCAGCAGCACAATCCTGGCTTCCGGGGAGGACAAGGGATGATGGGAGTGGTCAGCAATTAAGCAAGCAGTTAAAATGCACTGTGTGTGCAGACTGCTGGAGGAAACCCAGAATGACACAGGAGCAGAAATTAGTGGGTAATCTCTACTTCAACAACCAGAGAAAGATGTCCAGATAAGGTGGAGGTCCAAATAACACATATAATTAACAACGTTCCCAATTGTAGGAAAGACAGTGTTGGTGGAGAGTAGGTACTTGGTTGTAGTTGATTAATCCTCATTCACCAATTGCATAAGTATCTACTGAATGCACAGTAGGTTTCAAGCACATAGTAAAAAGAATTCCCTTCCTGATTCTATTACATTAACATCAGTAGTTGTACAAGGTAACATTTAAAATAGCACACATATTGGGGATCATGGCAGCAGGCAGGCCTGGATGTGGAGCAGTAGCTGGGAGCTTAGCTTGACCCACAAGCAGAAGGTAGAGATAGCTAATTTCAAATGCCATAAGCTTTTGAAACTTCAAAGCCCACATTCAGTGACATACCACCTCCAACAAGGCCACACCTCCTAATGTTTCCACTAAGTGGGAAACAATATGAGTCTATGAAGGACATTCTCATGCAAACCACAATCAGTGAAGTATCTGACTCAAAAAAATGAAGACCTGTATTTGAGCTCCAGAACCCATATTTTTAAAATGCTAAGCATAGTGGCATGTACTGTAAACCTAGCACTAGGGAAGAGACAGCCTAGCATATGCATTAAAGACCAAGGCAATTAAAAAGTACATGAGTTGAGGAAATGGCTCAGCCAGTAAAGTGTTTGTCATGCGATGATATGGTCCTGAGTTTGAATTCCAGAGCCGATATTTGAAAAAGTGGTCACTTGCAATCTAGCCCTGAAGAGACAGAGACAAATGAATCCCTACAGCTTGTCATCCAGCTAGCCTAAACCAATCAGTGAGTTTTATTCCAAGTAAGACCATTTTAATTTTTTTTTAAGTAGAAAGCACATGAGGAGGAATACCTAAGGTTGATCCCTGCCTGTACCCACATCCACATGCACATACATGTTCACCAAAACACTTGTATATATGTGCACACAACAAACAAACAAGAAAAACAACCAACAGTGAAGACGTACAGAAGATGGTGGATACCAGAAATGGCCTACTAGAATCTACAAGGAATAAAATGAAGGATGTTGGTGACAGCTATCAGAAGACGTAGATAATAGCTGGAAATTCTCAAAGCTAATAATAAAATAAAATAAGAAACTTTAAAAAAGCATGGCAAAAAAAAAAAATCACGAGGCCATTCTTCAGGGACTGACATGGTCTGGGGAGTTCTCTCATCCCTGATGAAATGAAGTGACCAGGGCCATGCTTAAGACAGACAGCCTCAGAAAACTGGCACTGTACTGTCAACAACAGACACTTTCAAAGATAAAAATAAAGGAGGATTGCACACAGTAGTGGCAGAGGGAGGCAAGATGGAAAAAAAAAAAAAAGTCTTATCTTGGACTAGACTGGAGGCTTTGTGGCCTCAGCCCTTCCGTATGCTGTAGCTTAAAGCTAGTGTTGTGGGATCACATGCTGGAGCCTGGCCACTAGAATTCCTCTAGATGGGGGAAGGAATTTTGAACTGAAACACAGTATTCTACAAGGTAACATTTGGTAGGAGACAGAGGTTCAGGAGAATACAGATACAGGTTCATGCAGTAAGCCAAAACTGAATGGAGTGTCCAGAGATAAAAACAAAATTTGCAGCACAATTCCTGAAAGACGCTCCCCAAGAGATGTCACCAGCATCCATGATTGGAAAACGACCCATTCAGAGGACAACAATCTATGACCTGAAGTTGAAAAATACCATCCAAAGTACATCAGGCATTTGGGAGCTGAAAAGGGAACATTAAAATGTTGAGACTTAGGCACCAAGCAGATAACACTGCAGTCCAGCTCTCCACTCCCATCCCAACGCTATGCTCCCATAGACTTCATTTTATTTCCTTTCTAATTTAACTTTCAATGTCAATTACTAGACAAACTATCCTCCTCTGTTCCCATATTCTATTTATCTATTCATACGTCTATCCATCTGTCATCTATCTCTATACTGATCTCCTTTGTTTGTTCTTCTTTCTTTTCCTTCTTTTTTTTCTTATTCACTTACCTCTAAGTAGATTTGGACTATTTTAAACAAGCTAATTATATGTTTCTCTCTTTTCCTTCATCCTTTTACCAAAACTGCCTCCCTGCCCTGCCTTTTGACTACACTTCCCTCCTTATATTTACTTCTCCCCTCCTCTGCTTTTTCTCTATCATCTAATGTTCATGACCAGTCTGTTCTACTGTTTCCTGTCCCGCTCATATCCACAGTAACTGACACCTTAGTGCACACAGTGTAGGAGGTGGCCCCTAACTAAAATGATTGTCACTTGAGGGCTGATTGATTTTTGGGCTTTTATTGTATGATCACTGTTAGCCTACAATTTTTTATATAGTTAGCATAGTGATTGCTCTTGCAAACAGTATTCTACTTGGAGAGAAAAACTGGAGATTGTAGCTGGTGCCCCCCAACAAGCCAAAGAAAATGACACCTTATTGCAATTATGACTCAGTTACCCTTGAACACTGAAAACACTTCCATTGAGAGAGGAAAAAAATGGTTGATTTAAAAAAAATCCACACAATGACTTTACCTAGTTGTACAAGTCCAAACAAAAAGAAGATATGGAAAAGGCCTGAGTATATATCTCTCCTGAACACCAACACGGGTGTCGAGTAACCATGCAAATGAGCCGTCAATGTCATATGTCAGTGAACTGCTATCCAACAAGATCATCAGCACCTGATGACAAGAATGGCAAAAGCTAAAGTAACAACATCAAAGCCATTGAAGGTGTGAAGCAGAAAGGAAACTTGTGGCTGGTACGGAAGAAGTTTGGTGATTCCTTAACAAACCACATCATACACTAGCCATGTGATAAAACAAATACACACTTTGGTAATTACCCAAATTAACTGAAAATTACATCCTCAGAAACCTCTGTATACATGCTTACAATTTTATTCATAACTGCCAAAATTGGGAAGCAGCCATGTAGGTGAACGGAGAAATAAATTGTTACATATCCAGACAATGAAATGTTATTGAATCCTAAAATTAAGCTGCCAATATATGCAGAAGAAAATTAAAAGAATACTCATAAGGGAAAGAATCTAGCCCCCAAGTGCAATATAGTATATGAAACTGTGCGACACTCAGAAAAAAAGAAAACATACAGAGAGAGTGTAAAAAGGCCAATGGGCTAATGGAAGATAAAGAAAGAGAAGTTAGATCAGGGAGAACCGTCAAGGCACTGAAACCAATCTGTGTATTTCAGTGATGGACCTGTGTCAAAACCCATAGAAAACACAATAGTATAAGTGAATCCCAGTATAAAGTATGGCATTGAGGGACAATGGAATGCCACCATAGACCTTGGTTGTAACAAATGTTTCCCTGTGGTGATATATTACATACCTAATAAAACCTGAAATATCAGAGACAGCACACAGTCAAATTCTAGGCAGACAGCTCAAGAATTTCTTGATCTTTGAGTACAAGGCCAAATAGCTGGGCTTCAAAGGCACACACCTTTAATCCCAGCACAGGGAAAGCTGGGAGTAGTGACCTACACCCTTAATCCCATAACCCCAGAGACATAATCCCATAACTCTGTTTTTGTCAGTTCAAGGCTAGTTAGAAATAGAGTACTTTACACTTTTAATCCTAACCTGGATGGGATGCAGCTGATGAGAAGGGTATATAAGGCCTCATAGGAACCCAGCAGAGGCAGAAGCAACTGACAGAATTGACTGGCAGAAGCGACCAGGAGTGAGGCTGAGGAAGTTACAAGACAGCTGGGTGAGAACTGAGTGCGGTGCTTTCTCTCTCTGATACTTCAGCCTTCCCCCGATATTTGGCTCAGAGTCTTCTTTTCATACAATCCAAATTCATGCAACTATATTTCCCTCTAATGAAGGATGTTGACAACAGGGACTATATATATATATGTGTGTGTGTGTGTATATGTTTCCAGGAGGAGTATGGAACTTGATATTCAGCTTAGTTCTGCTATGACCCAGTAACCACTCTAAATAATTTGTTTACTAATTATTTAAAAATAAAATGTCTAGAGGCTACTGCAGGAAGGTTGTGAGTTTGAATGCAAGCCTAGTCACATAGAGAAGCACAAATATCACTAAGATCCAGGGTAGCAATTCCACAGTGTCATCTTCTCACCAAGTGCTCAACTGGTAACATCTACTCTCTCTTGTGTGGCTTTTATTATCAGGGTCCCTTTATGGTCTCAAAATGGACATGTTACCTTTATCCCAACTTCTAAAACAAATAATAAATAAGAATATGGCAAGGAGAAGGAGCACTCATTACCACTGGGAATGAGGAGGAGGAGCACACATTACCATTCGGGAAACTTCCAAACATCATTGAGCAATTTCTGCTTCTATTCATTGGACAAAACATCTAAATGCAAACTGTGTCCCTATTACCCAGGCACAGGTCTTTCTCTCTTGGAGAAATAACAAAAATAGTACTGCATGAATGGGTGCAGGACCTGATGTACAAAGCTGAAATGAATATAAATAATTTTTACTTATAAGCAAGAGATAAGATATTCATACCTAAAAATGAAGCTACATATATTTCATCCTAAAACTCTACAGTTCAGTATTTCCACACACATTATTCAATATTTTTATAAGTAACATCACTTGTAATAATACATGCTAGTTGTATTCAGGCACTGAAATATTTCTATACATCATGACATTAATTCTTATAATATGCCCACAGGCAATTATTGTTATGCATTCTCATTACTCTTGCATACAAAATAAATTTTCAGAAGGATAACCTGTTCCATTTTATAAAGATATTTAGGGAAATACCTAGAACTTGGGAGTCAGTCTGAACACTTCAGAATCATTGTTCTGAAATTCTTTTCTCTAAGATGATTCTCTAACTTTCAAAAGAATGTACATACTGTTTCTTACAAAGCCTCACCATTCTTAACCCCTTGGCAATTTTTTTGTACAAATATTTCTCCGTGGTAGAATGTTTTTCATAAAAATAATTTACATAATTTTCTTCAATGTCTATTCAATGTTCCTGGGTAAGTTTTAAAGATGTCTTTTTTTCTTCCCCTTAAGGTTCTCTTAGATACAAGTTAATGACTCCCTTGGCCGAGGTCTATATCTCTCCTACTGACACTACAGATTTTAGAAATACATCATAGCTTACTTTTTTAAAATATGACAGATTTGTAACAGTCAAATCTTAGAAGAATATGAGTAGATAGCACATAAAGGGATGGATTGCTAAACTTTATTATTTGAAGACAAATTTCTTTTTCAAAGAATGTGAATGATTCCTGGAAAACAGCATTTCTTACAAAGTACAGTGTGATGTTAGGAGGATTAAAATAATTGACACACCACAGAAAAAGCAAAATTCAGAGCAGCTCAGAAGACAATCAGGCCAACTTATGCTGATACATTCTCCTTGCTGCAAAAAAAGAAGCAAAGCCTCAACTCTTGAGATATCTTCGGAAGCTGAGAAACGGGCACACTGGATTCCAACACTGAGTAACACGTGAAAAGGAGAAATAGTTTCAGCTTACTTTCTCTTTCATGGACAGTTTTCCCTAAAGTGTCCTTACAGAGAAAGGCTGGCTATACTTAGGAAATGAAGCAAGCATGGCCAGGATCATGGTCCTCATGGGCTGCTCATTTAAACAGGAGAATGAGACTATTTTTTTGTGCCATGCTGCTCACGGAATGGGACTAGACTGATGGGTGGTTTTCCACTGGACACTCAGGAGCTGCAGATTACATTCTTAAATTAGAACATCAATTTGAATATAAATAGATACCGAAATCAAGCTAGATGAGAAAGAAAACAGACTAGAAATCTTCTTGCTGATATCTTCACAGACTCCACTGAACTTGTGATAGACACTGCAAGTTGATGGCCTCTCTGGAGTGTATCATCCTGTACTAAAAGGCTACTAACTAGAATTTTTTGGATATTTTGGAGGCACACAGTATATAATCAGACAATGGGAGGTGAAAGTTATTTACTTATCTTAAAATTTATTTAGTTGTTTTATTATTAAATAAATGTTATCAATTATTTTATTAGCTTGGTTTTTATTTAAAATACAGATTTAGTTATTTACTTAATAATTTGGTTCTGCACATTCAAACCAGGGCCTTATATGTACTAGGTAAGAGCTCTGCCTGCAAAATACATCTTCACTCCAAATGTCTCTCTTCTTTAAATTACAACCCTGGAGACTGAACCCAGGATCCCATGCATGTCAAGCATACAGTCAACCATGGAGTCACACACCTACAGCCCTAAATTCTACAAAAAGATCTAGCAGAGTGTGGCAGGAATGGGACAGTTTCCATTTATAGTCCCAGAGCCATTTAGAGTCTCTGGACACTGTGTTATTGCTGGTTGGCCATAATTTAAATTTGGCTGTCTGGAACTCCTGGAAACATATTCTATTTCTTTAATGGTCTGAAACTAATCAACTAATTTTTGATGCCCTAAAATAGATTGTCTTGTCTACACCTAATATCCTGGTCCATTCAGGAATTTCTACCAGAAATTCATTCCAAAAATAAACTCTTTCAGAAAGTGGAAAGGTAATACTAATTGACTGAGTCCTTATTTTAAAAAACAATAGTTTCTCAATGCTTAGAACTTCAAAACCAGGGTGGGATGCCACCAGATTCAGTGACTTATTAAAGCTCTCTGCCAAGCTTTCCTGTTCTTGCATGAGAAATAAAGGAAGCACCAATTCCTTTTCCTGTCCTTACATGGCTTGTAATCACCACCGGACTCTTCTCAGGATCTCATCTAAATCTAATTAGTTATCTCCCTAAAACCCCACCTCTAGAAAGACTGTCTTCATGAACATAAAAATGACATATATTCCATATGGGGAATATGATAGCTGTTCCTATTCAATAACTAAAACCAAAGAAAATGAAATAGTTGAAAATTCAAATCCTACTCCTAAAAAATGTTTAATTTCCATATAGAAATCTCAAATAAGTACATGAGTAAATAATATCAGTGCAAAACAATGAAGTCAGTATGAGAACGTGAGCAAAACACGCCAGAAATTTAAAAACATGGAAATAAAAGGAATGAGACTCTAAAAATAAGCCAAATAGAAATGCTAGAAGTCCAAAACTCAAATCCAAGTGGATCAAAGACCTACATAAACCCAGCCACTTTAAACTTGATAGAAAAGAAAGTGGGAAATATACTTCTATGAATTGGCACAGGCGACCACTTCCTAAATATAACACCAGTGGCACAGACACTAAGACCAACAATCAATAAGTGGGATCTCCTGAAGCTAAGAAGCTTCTGTAAAGCCAAGGACACTGTCAATAGGACAAAACGACAGCCTACAGAATGGGAAAGGATTTTCACCAACCCTACAAGTGATAGAGGACTGATCTCTAAGATATATAATGACCTCAAGAATCTAGAGCCCAAAACCTTGAATAACCCAATCAAAAAATGGGGTTCAGATATAAAAAGGGAATTCTTAGCAGAAGAATTATAAATGACTGAAAGGCACCTGAAAAAGTGTTCATCATCTTTAGCCATCAGAGAAATGCAAATCAAAACAACTTTGAGATACCACCTGACACCTGTTAGATTGGCTAAGATAAAAGACACAGAGGACAGCCTATGCTGGAGAGGATACGGAGCAAGAGGAACACTCCTCCATTGTTGGTGGGAGTATAAGCTTGTACAGCCACTTTGGAACGCAGTATGGCAGTTTCTCAGAAAATTGAGAATCAATCTCCCCAAGGACCCAGCAATACCACTTCTGGGTGTATACCCCGGAGATGCACAGTCATACTCCAAAGGCATTAGCTCAACTATGTTCATAGCAGTATTATTTGTAATAGCAAGCACCTGGAAACAACCTAGATGTTCCTCAACTGAAGAATGCATTAACAAACTGTGGTACATCTACACAATGGAGTACTACTCAGCAGTAAGATTTGCAGGCAAATGGATGGATTTGGAGAATATCCTCCTGAGCGAGGTATCACAAACCCAGAAAGATAAGCAGTGGATGTACTCACTCATTAGTGGACTCAACAAACAAACAAACAAACAAACAAACAAACAAAAAAGCAAAGCATGCCCAAGCTGCAAACCACAACCACTGAACAGCTTGGGATCAGAAACACCCTGGACTGACTCTTTGGATCCCACTCCCTCTAGAGGAGCACCTGACTCACTCTTGAGGTTGTGGGGAGAAAACTGGATCTGACATGAGTGGAGGCTAATCTAAGCAATAATGGGACAATGGGACTGCCTGCTGCCTGCCCAGAGAGGGGATGGGGAGTTGTGGAAAAGAGAGAATGAACTGATGTGTTGGGAGGGGGAAGGGACCTTGAATAAGGATATACAAGGATAGAAAGTGTGACTTCTTTGTTCATAATAATAATAATAATAATAATAAAATAAAAAAAGATCTAAAACAAAAAAAGAAATGCTTGAAGTCAGAGTTATCACTCAAATAAAAATACAGTCTAAGCATTATTAACAGACTAGATAAAGCACAGGACAAAACATCAGGTGTGGCTGATGAACTTATAGCCCTCTGACAACAATAAAAATAACTAACATGAGCAAAACACTCAAAATCTCTGGGATGTGATGAAGAGAGAAACCTACAAGAAAACCTAAGGAAGAAGCTGAGATCAAAACAAGTCATAGAAAAAACAAAACGAAACAACTGTGCAACAGAATAGCAGAACACTTCCCTGGAACTAGAAAAGGGACTGAGGAAACCCCAAAGAGTCATGATCTGATACCATTTCCAGGATATGCCATTATTAAAATACTAATGCTACAGAACAATAACAACAAACACATTAAAAGCTACAAGGGAAAAACTGTCAATGTATGTACACAGGAAAACTCATCTCAAACACATTAGAACTTTCAGCTGAAACCCTTAAACAAAACACCAACTTTTAAACAAAATTGATATATTTCAAGTCTTCAAGTATGAAAATGCTACCCAAAATTTTTGTATTCTGTTAAAGAATTTTTTTTCTTATAAAGGCCCCTTTTTATGCATGTATCCCCTTGTTCAAACTTCCTTCCCTCTCCTGCCCCTCCCAGTCACTCTCTCTTCTCCCCATCTCTTTATTTCCTCCCCAGCAAGGACAGGAGGTCCCAAGGTCCCAAAGTGGCTTAGTTCAGCATCCACTCCAGGCAGATCTGCTTTCCTCACCCAAACATTAAGACTGGGTCAGGTGTTCCTTTAGAGGGAGTGGGATCCAAGGTACCGGTCCAAGGTGTTTCAGAACCCAAGCTGTTCAGGGGTTGTGGTTTGCAGCTTGGGAATGCTTTGCTTTCTGTTTAAAGTCCACTAACGAATGATTACATCTCCTGTTTATCTTTCTGGGTTTATGATACCTCACTCAGGAGGATATTCTCCAAATCCATCCATTTGTCCGCAAATTTTAGAATATCATTTTTTCTTACAGCTTAGTACTTACTTACTGCTTACTACTCCATTGTACAGATGTACCACAGCGCGATAATCCATTCTTCAGTTGAAGGGCATCTAGATTGCTTCCAGGTTCTTGCTATTACAAATAATGCTGCTATGAACATAGTTGAGCTAATGTCTTTGGAGTGCGAATGTACATCTTTAGGTTATATGCCCAGTAGTGGTATTGCTGGATCCTTAAGGAGATTGATTCCCAGTTTTCTGAGAAAGTGCCACACTGCATTCCAGACTGGCTGAACAATCTTACACTCCCATCAACAACCTCTTGCTCCACAACCTCTCTAGCATAGGCTGTCATCTGTGTCTTTTATCTTAGCCAATCTAACAGGTGTCAGATGGTATCTCAAAGTTGTTTTGATTTGCATTTCTCTGAAGGCTACAGATGTTGAACCTTTTTCAAGTACTTTTCAGCCATTTGTAATTATTCTGCTGAGAATTTCCTTTTTAGTTCTGAACCCCATTTTTTGATTGGGTTATTCAAGGTTTTGGGCTCAAGTTTCTTGAGTTCTCTCTATATTTTAGAGATCAGTCCTCTATCACTTGTAGGGTTGGTGAAAATCTGTTCCCATTCTGTAGGCTGTCGTTTTGCCTTATTGACTGTGTCCTTGGCTGTACAGAAGCTTCTAAGTTTCAGGAGATCCCACTTATTGATTGTTTTTCTTCGCATCTGTGCCACTGGTGTTATATTTAGGAAGTGGTCACCATTGCCAATGCATTGAAGGGTATTTCCCACTCTCTTTTCTATCAAGTTCAGTATGGCTAGATATATGTTGAGGTCTTTGATCCACTTCAATTTGAGTTTGTGCAGGATGATAGGCTTTAATCCATTTGCATTTTTCTACACACTACCATCCAGCTATGCCAACACCATTTGTTAAAGATACTATCTTTTTTCCATTGAATATTTTGGGCCTCTTTGTCGAAGATCAGGTGTTCATAGGTTTTTGGTTTAATGTCTGGATCCTCAATTCTTTTTTTTTTTTTTCTTCTTTATTTTGTATTTATCAAAAAAAAAAACAGTAAAAAGAATTTTTTAAAAAAAAAGAATGTCGAAGAGTTAACAATAACTATACAGAGGATTGGATCCTCAATTCTATTCCATTGATCCACAAGTCTGTTTTTATGCCAGTACCAGGTTGTTTTTATTACTGTAGCTCTATAGTATAACTTGAAGTTGGGGATGGTGATGCCTCCTGAGGTTGTTTTGTTGAGCAAAATTATTTTGGCAATCCTGGCTTTCCTGTTATTCCAAATGAAGTTGAGTATTGTTCTTTCAAGGTCTGTAAAAAATTGTGTTGGGATTTTGATGGGAAGTACATTGAATCTGTAGATTGCTATTGGTAGAATTGGCATTTTTACTATGTTGATCCTACCTATCCAGGAACATGGGAGATGTTTCCATTTTCTGATATCCTCTTCAATTTCTTTCTTCAGTGATTTAGAGTTTTTGTCAAATAGATCTGTTACTTCTTTGGTTATAGTTACTCCAAGGTATTTAATGCTATTTGCAGCTATTATAAAGGGTGATGTTTCCCTTATTTCTTTTTCAGCCCTCTTATCTTTAGTGTATAGGAGGGCTACTAATTTCTTTGAGTTAATCTTGTATCCTGCTACATTGCTGAAGGTGTTTATCAGCTGTAGAAGTTCCCTGGTAGAATTTTGTGGGTCACTTAAGTATATAATCGTATCATCTACAACTAGAGATAGTTTTACTTCTTTTCCAATTTTTATCCCCTTAATCTCCTTCTGTTCTCTTATTGCTTTAGCTAAAACTTCTAGTACTATATTGAATAGATAAGTGGAGAGAGGACATCCTTGTCTAGTTCCTGATTTTAGTGGGATTGCTTTGAGTATTTCTCCATTAAGTTTGATGTTGGCTGTCGGCTTCTTGTAAATCACCTTTACTATATTTAGATATTTTCCCTATATTCCTGATCTCTCCAGGACTTTTATCATAAAGGAGTGTTGGATTTTGTCAAAGGCTTTTTCAGCATCTAAGGATATAATCATGTGGCTTTTTTCCTTCAGTTTGCTTATATGATGGATGACATTTATGGTTTTTCATATGTTGATCCATCCCTGCATTTCTGGGATAAAACCTACTTGATCATGGTGGATGATATTTTTTATATGTTGTTGTATATGGTTTGCCAGAATTTTGTGAAGATTTTTTGCATCAGTATTTATGAGGGAAACTGGTCTATAATTCTCTTTCTTTGTTGCGTCTTTGAGTGACTTGGGTATTAGGGTAATTGTGGCCTCATAAAAAAAATGTTTGGCAATATTCCTTCAGTTTCTACTGTGTGAAACAGTTTGACGAGTATTGGTAGTAGTTCTTCTTTGAATGTCTAGCAGAATTCTGCACTGAAACAATCTGGACCTTGGCTTTTTTACTTGGGTGTCTTTTAATGATAGCTTCTCCCTTGAGGTTATAGGTTTATTTAGGTCATTTATCTAATCTTGACTTAATTTTGTTAAGTGGTACCTGTCCATTTCTTTTAGGTTTTCCATTTAGTGAAGTATAGATTTTCAAAGTATGACCTGATGATTCTCTGGATTTCCTGGGGGTATGATGTTATATCCCCCTTTACATTTCTGAGTCTATTACTTTGAAGACTCTCTGCTTTTAGGTTACTTTGGACAATGGCTTATCTATCTTGTTAACTTTCTCAAAGAACCAACTCTTTGATTCATTGATTCTTTGTATTGTTCTTTTTGTTTCAATTGTATTGATTTCAGCCATAAGTTTGATTATTTTCTGCCATTTACTTTTTCTAGATGACTTTACTTCTAATTGTTCTAAAGCCTTCAGCTGTGTTGTTAGGTCTCTTGTGTGTGATTCTCTAGGTTTTTTTATGTAGGCATCTAGTACTATGAGTTTTCTTCTTAACACTGCTTTCATTGTGTCCCATAAGTTTGGGTATGTTGTAAATTCATTTTCATTAAAGTCTAGGAAGACTTTGATTTCATCTTTAACTTTTTTCTTGACCCAGAGGTGGTTCAATTGAGAGAAGTTCAGTTTCCATGAGTAGATAGGCTTTCTGTTATTTTGTTGTTGTTGAACTCTAACTTTTGGGCATGGTGGTCTGATATGATACAAAGAGTTATTCTCATTTTTTGTATTTATTGGTATTTGCTTTATGACTGAGTATGTGGTCAGTTTTAAAGAAAGTTCCATAGGGTGCTGAGAAATATGTAAATTTCTTTGTGTTTGCGTGGAAGGTTCTACATTTAACTATTAACTTCATTTGGGTCATAACAGCTATTAGATTTCCTCATTTCTCTGTTGAGTTTGTGTCTGGTTGACCTATCCAAGAATGAAAATGGGGTATTGAAGTCTCCCCCTATGAATGTGTGGCATTTGATGTGAGGCTTAAGGTTTAATAGTGTTTCTTTTACATATGTAGGTGCCCTTGTGTTGGGAGCATAAATATTCAGGATTGAGATCTTATCTTGGTCAATTTTTCCTGAGAAGAGTAAGTAATGTCTGTGCTGATCTCTTTGGGTGGATTTAAGTTTGAAGTCTATTTTGTTAGATATTAGGATGGCTTCACCAACTTATTTCTTAGGACCATTTCATTGTAAAGTCTTTTCCCAATCCTTTACTCTGATCCTGTATCTCTCTTTGCAGTTGAGGTATGTTTCTTTTTTTTTTTTTTTTTTTTTTTTTTTTTTTTTTTTTTTTTTTTTTTTTTTTTTTTTTTT